>JANHFX010016978.1:150556-163395 GCA_027560015.1 Chloroceryle amazona | reverse complement strand
TGCTGGCCACGCTTCTCTTGATGCAGCCCAGGATGAGCTTGGCCTTCTGGGCTGCAAGTGCACACTGCTGGCTCATGTTGAGTTTCTCATCCGCCAGTACTCCCAAGTCCTTTTTTTCAGGGCTGCTCTTGAGCCAGTCACTGCCCAGCCTGTCTTGGTGCTTGGGATTGCTCCAACCCAGATGGAGGACCTTGCATTTGGCCTTGTTGAACTTCATAAGGTTAGCATGAAGTTCACCTCTCCAGCCCATTGAGGTCCCTCTGGATGGCATCCCTTCCCTCCAGCGTGCCAGCTGCCTCACACAGCTTGGTGTCATCAGCAAACTTTCTGAGGGTGCACTCAATGCCACTGCCCATGTCGCTGACGAAGATGTTAAACAAGACTGGTCCCACTACTGATCTGTTAGGGACTCCACTTGTCATTGGTCTCCACTTGGATACAGACCCATTGACAACTACTGTTTGGGAGTGGCCATCAAGCCAGTTTTTTATCCACTGAGTTGTTCATCCATCAAACCCATATTTCACCATCTTGGAGACCAGAATGTCATGTGGGACAGTGTCAAAGGCTTTTCTCAAGTCGAGGTAAATGACGTTGGTTGCTCTTCCTCTATCTATTGATGTGATCTTCTCACAGAATGCCACCAGGTTAGTCAGGCATGATTTGCCCTTAGTGAAGCAAGGTTGTAGCAAATTACTTCATCGTTATTCATCTGCCTCAGTAGTGCCTCCAGAAGGATGTGCTCCATGATCTTACCAGGCACAGAAATGAGCCTGACTGGCCTATAGTTCCCATGTTCATCCACCCTTTTCCAGTCAGTGGGGATTTCAACGGACTGGCAAGACTTTTGGAATATAATAGATATTAGCTTCTTTAAGGGGAATGGACAGAAGTACAGGGAAGAAGAAAAACAAATGATCTAAACAGAAGATTACTAGAACTATCTAAGCAATATGTCAGCCTACCCTTCAGTTTCCAGATCAGATGAGCTGCTCCAGTGGTGGCTGCCTTAGTTTAAAGCCTGCTCCTAAATTCTTCAGTAGGAATTACAATACATCATGAAATGAAGTAGGTCAGGGATTACTTCCCTGTCATCATCACTTTGGGTACACCAGCATAAGTGCTCCCACAAAATTCTGTGAAAATTGGTTGAGTTTAAAAAAAGAAGTTCCACCATTCTGAATGTTTATTATTACTTATACTGACAGACCCTTAATCTCTGTACAGTATATTTGACTTCCTTTTTAATCTTTACTGAATTATTTCTTGACATATTTTGAAAATTTTTGAAAATATTATGTCTAACGTTTAGGTTTGTGTACTCTAGCAGAAATACTGTGCAAGCTGTCCTTATGAAATTCATAGTATTTAGAATGAGGGGAGACACATCTTCTGTCAATGTCAGTTTGTCCCACTTTTTGAGGACAAAATATACTATGCTAATTGTTTATATGAAATGTTGACTGCATTGGAACTGGAATTATTAAAGTAAAGCATCTATTCTACAGTTGAGAGCAGAAAGATAAATTCCAGTCGACGATATTCATCCCAGATCAGTCGCTGATTCTCTTTATAAATGTAGATGCTATTGCTGGTTTTCTAGCTGACCTACCAAATGGCCTGTTGCATATCTATTAACTTGGGTAACCTGTTGTGATCTGTAAAGCATATTTGTATTAAACAACTCTTTTCAACACAGAGATCAGTCTCAATCACAAACCTATTTCCTCATTAATCCAACCTGGTATTACAAAAATATGAAACTGAAATACGGAGCCAAAGAAATGCAGATGTGTTGTGTGCCTCATCCAGACCCAAACTTCATAGCTCCAACCTTCACACCAGCTATTTTAAGTCATAATTTATGAATTTCTGGATATCAACACTGAGCATTGCACATATGGCTCTACTGTACTTAAAAGAAAGACTGAATCACTTAATGAATTAGAAAAATTATTGTTATAGCTAAGTAGTGTGTTGGCATGAAAAAGTACAAATCAACATTTCAGAATACTAGAAAATGTAAAGTTTGCATCAATAGGCATTACATAATCTCAAGTAAAATCAGCTTTTCTCTGAAATGACTACATACTGTGAACTTTCCCCATCACCGTTTCAGTCTCCTTCAGATAAGTGCTGGATTTTGTTTACACACCATAATTGAATTGAGAATAAGTCCCTTTCTCATATCAAAACACATATCTCCTGGGAGAAATCAATGAGCAACCAATTACAAAGATCAGTGTTCATCTGTTCATGACATGACTCCTTCCACAAAGCCATTGACCAACACATAGCACTTGAGATCAATATAATCTTTTCTCTTTCACTCCCCATATTTCCCAAGAGTGCCTAGCAAGGACAGATCCCCATAGAAATTGTTAGTGAAATAACAGGCAGGATGCAGCTGCATTATTTCTTAAGAATAATCTCTAGAAAAAGCTTTCAGCAGGGAAGCTCCAAGATACAAATAGTCTTTTTGCAAAGGAAAACCTCAAGGTGCCCTCTTCCAGAGAAGGTCACACTCACTCAACATTCAAGAGATGGCAATCAGGATTTGTCCTCTGGCCTGAATTTAAGCCACGTAATATTACATTAAAAATGTAATGGCCTGGCCCAATTTCAAACCTCAGAAATTCACTCCTGAAGACATCCTGCTCTGTTGCAGTCTCCCATTTAAAAAAAAAAAAAGTGTAACAACAAACACAAATTATGGCACCTATCAGTTGTCTAACACATCGTAACTGATGAATTTAATGAATTTATCTGCATCAAGACAGGGCACCAGCAAGTACTTGCCAGCAGGTCAGGCCAAGGTTGCCCCACACACTCACAGAGACCTTGTAGGTGGCCCTATACCCACACCTTCACCTCTGCTCCCTTGCAGGCACGAGACATCCCTCTTGCCTTCTCCATGCTGCTGCATAAATATCTTTCATCAAAAAGGATGACTGCGTAGCCCCGACAGCCAAGTCTGATCATCTTTTAGTTACAGAAACTGTGACACAAAACACAGAGGTGAAAACTCTGGGGGTGGTAAACTGGCAGCAGCAAAGGTGAAGAGCAGGTCAAAAAAAAATCCTGTCTGTCTGGCAGTGAAAGCAGCAGAGGATAATTCCTCTGTCCTTGTCATGTTACAACGGCATAGGATAATCAGTGGCAGATTAGGGGGTTTATAGTAATGTCTTGATCTGTAGCTATTTTAATGTGGCCAAGACAACCATTAGACTGGTACAAAGTTTATAGTTAAGTGTAGTGGCATAAACTCAGTTGAAGGCACTTCTGTTTGCACAAGTGCAAATATTCGGTCTGTGGGGTCTATTTAGCTGTGACCTCCAGTTCTGAGGCAGAGATTTAACTCCTTGAGAGTCTTCAGGAGTACAAAGCTCAAAAAAGTAATAGTTATGTTGTAAAGAACAATGATACCCCTGTAAGACTGGGGAACTTGATAATGAAACTGGGCAAAAAAAAAAATGCCTCAGAACTTCTTTAGAAAAAAAAGAGCACAGCCGCATTAATTTTTGTAATTTATCTTGTTCAGTTCTAGTCATTTACAACAGCTTTAGAAGATGTCAATATGATTAATACCTCCAAATTTCTTAAAGCTCACTAATTTCCATGAAGTTTCTAAGTATTAAGCACTGCAGAAGCCAAAGCAGCTCACTGTGGTGTCTGACCTTGCATCTGACTTTATTGGATTAAAGATCATCGCACAATGCGCCCATCTAAAGGACTGTCAATCCTAATAACAGAAACATTAACAGTCATGACAGTATAAGATAAAAAATGTCCACTTATTTTAGGTACTCTGAGGTTTCTGTGTTAGTATCATTGTGCATTGGCTTTTAAGAGAAACACCATAGAAGCAGGGACATTTTTACAGCACAAGGACTATGGATTGATGGAGCTGTGTGAAGTGCAAAAAAAAAAGAGGAATGCCTGTAATCTTATAAATAGGAAAATAAATGCTCACTGGGCAGTCTAACCATTAAGATTTATAAACAGTTAATCATCTTCCTATCTAAAAAAGCAGCTGAGCTGTGTGACTTCAGATGATTTAAAGTACCTTTTTGTTATCTCTGTAACACTAAATCCATATTCCACAATTTAAAATGTTTAGAAAATACTGGACAAGAAGGTTTACTGTACATAAGTTTGGACATTCTTTTAGGATTTTATGATTAATTTTTCTTCTTAGATCTAGGATTATTACAATACAAACAATCTTATGTTATATTTATGCTGTGATAAGATTCCCAAGACATTTCTTATAAACAGGGATTCTGTCTATTGGAGAGTAACCACAAGCACAGGATGTAATTTGATAATATCTTGACCTATAAAATGATAATTACAGAAGCTTTCAACTGCACTCAAATAATAAATGAATATTTTTAAAGAGAAAAATGAAATTCATAGGGAAAATTTGGCCTCAATGATTTGTAACAGCTTATAAAAATGTCTTCTGTGTCCTGCTAAGACCTCATTACTAATGAACATGCCTTAAAAATCTCAATGAGAAAGAAAATGTGCAAATAGTATGCACGATGAGGATTAAATATACGCAGCCCAAATCATTGGAATTAATCTCAAAGTCTTAAATGACAGACAATTCAATGCTGTGAGGAGTGAAAGACGGGAATAACCTGATCTATAGTCTGCATGTTAAGGTGAAAATAAGTTTTGTGGTAAACCAGACTGAGGGTTTTTTGCCAGGCAGTGTCCCAGGCAACACCAGATCTTTCTGTTTTCATCCAGTGGAAAGAAAATAAAATAACTGCAGTACACTTCATTTCAAATTACCACTGATGATGGACAAGTGAAATATGCACACAAACCAGCCCAAATAGGTACCACTGTTATTACGGTATTAACTGGTTCCCCAATCCAATTTATTTATACTGAAAGAGAATTTATTGATCCTCAAAAACTGATTAACATGTGGTCAGATCAAATGATGAGATAATCAATCCAAATACTCTTAAAATTTCCAGATTGCAGTCTATCTAGCTAGAACTAATTTTCTGAACAAAGGATTGTTAATGATATATTATCTATAAATATCTTAAATAAAATAAAGGTTTCTCCAAAGTACAAATTTTCAAAAAATTGGAAATCCAAATGCCACATCTACAAACGCCAATTATAATCATTACCTTGCAATTTTGGTATTAACCTAGAATTTTTGTGCTATTTAAACAAAAGAAGCATCTTATTTAAGCCATTTCTTGTTTCCCTAGCACAAAGTGGATGTTCAGGATTATAAAATGGGAACACAGTGCACACCAACATAGAAACATACTGGTGGCTCTTTTAAGAGATTGCAGAACCTTGCACAAGACTGTTCCCAGAAACAGAGGTTTAAAAGTATTTGTGCTTCTGACAGGAATCAGAAGAGACCCAGCTAAGATGTCCTAGTCCCACCATGCATAGTGAAGGGAAGTAATGGTTTCAGCTGCAAAGAGAACAGGATTTACCAGAAAATGTGTTCTCCTTTAGGCATATATTCCCATACTCAGTACCCATCACTGCTTTTTCCATATCTTTCAGCCTACACAAGACCTAGTGAGCAATGTAGGCATAGGTCACTATGGGCATTCCAGGCTCTCTTTCTTATGCAGTGCTCTTTTTAGGTTTTTAGCTTAAAAAAAAAAAAAAGTTTCTCTACACTCTATGAAAGATAGGATAATACTCTGAAATAGGCAGTCCTTGACTGCCTAAGTTGTGTCTAAGACTGCCTAAGAGTTGTGTTGCTCTTATCAGGCCTTCCAAAGAGCTCAGTCCTGGATATCAAAGAAAATTGTGAGCTTAATTATGTTTTTAATCAACCAAGATTTGAATGTTTTTCAGTTGCCTATAAAAGAAACAAACCTGTTGGGTTTGCTTTAACCTTTAAAAATAAATCAAACTTTTGAAACCTACTTTGGCTTCAAAATTGGGACATTTCATCCAGATTTCTTTCCTTCTGCTTACCCAGAAAAACTTGGTGATGTGAACTGCAGCTCACTAAATACATGTGTGTATTTCTTTATTAGGGAAGTGTCACACAGCATCATTGCCAATTTCCTTGGAAATCTGGTTTTAAATGTCACATAAGGAGCTGCTGAACGCTGAGCTCCATGGTGTGGGCTGAGCAGATGAGAATCTTCCCCCATGCACACAGAGGTGTCTGTGTATTATGCCTGTTTTTATCCAAATCTACTGGTTCCCTGCCTCTCTCTCTCTCTTGAGCTTTAATAGCAGAACTTTTATATCATCTTCAGCACTACCTGCCAGCCAAGTTCTGTACATAACTTTTTTTCTCGTTCAACCTGTCAAAAAATGGAGGCAACACTGAGAACTTCTGGACTGATTTGAATATTCAAATCTATCATGTTTGGAGTAGCTTAAAAGTAGGCAGAAGTAGTTGACTCTGCCTGATTTACTTTATCATTAAAACCAGTGAAGCAGATCCTAAGATAATAATGTGAAAAACAACAGACTGAGTCTGATTTAAACTACTAAGGGAGAAAACTTAGAGGAGAAAGAAAAAAACAACGAAATTAGCAAAAAGTTTCTTTTTGTGAGTAGCTATTCTACAAAAAGTAGAAGAAAGCTTTTATGCATGTGTTAGCACTTCTGTGGATAACTAATTGGCTTCACTTTTCACAGATATCCTTTTAAAACCTTTAATATGCACTCAAACAAAAACTGGATGTTAGCAAGCATTGATTTCCATACCTTTCTTTCCCAAACCCAAGGTATTTCCATAAGTCATATAAAGGTCATAAGAAAACCTATGAGGTTTTAATTATCCAAGGCATAACCAGCTGTGAAAACTAGGAAATACTATTTTTGAAGTGGGTGCTTCACAGAGAAGCAAGCAGTGCCATACAGCACCAGCAGTGAGTGCCATTAATGGGGCAGGTGGTGGAAGCTCAGGTTTTGTATGCTCCGACATGTGCAGCCTGTGGTGAGGAGGTTTGGAGGTCATTGCTGCTCGACTAAGTGTCTGCATCCAATTAGACATTTTTCAGTAACAGGGAAATAGACAAGCAGAATGAATTGATTTATCTATAAAGACACCTCCCTATGTGTTTCTATGTCTGGTATTTCCATATATCCTTTCTTCCAGTGAGACACAAATGGATGGAGCTGGCACACTTTCTGAAAGGCAGAAGACTTGAAAAAATCTTGTGTAAATTGTCTGAAAGCTTTTAAATATTGGCAGATTTGAAAGAAAGAAGAATCCGAACACTGCTTAATAAGCACCAGGATGACAAACCTATGTTAACACTAGCAAGTCTTGCAGCCCAGTAAGAGAGGATCTAAAGGCAGGCAGAAGACAGTGCTGAATTTCCAAGATCCTGTTACTCATTATTCATGCATTTCTGGGGAAAGGGCATTACTTCAGATTAGATTTAGTCCACCTCTGTTGGGTGAATGCCCATTAAGGGGGCACTTCTAGCACAACTTAATCAAAAGAAAGCTCATTTACAAGCTTTGAAACCATTCCTTGATGTGAGACAAAATATCATAAATGGGGGAAATTGTAGAATTTTGTCCAAAATGCATTTTTGATCCAAACTGAAATGCTTATGTAGCACCATTGAAACTATTCAATAAGTTCAGCCTTTAACTACTTTTCTGGTAAAAACATCTTTCCAAACCATAATAGCAAGCATCACTGGGATAGTAGTACCTGATCAGGCCTCTTTCAACCTGATGGCTATTTCCTAGTAATACTTTATTCACTTGCCCATAAAACTTTTGCTTTTTAAAGGTCTTAGCAGGTCAGAGATACAGCAGCTCTAAATTGGCATTGCTTCACTGAATCAAGGCCAGGTAAGAAGCTTGTGCCATACCACCAGAGGATGTTGCTCAGGGAGTCTACCTACTCCCTACTGTGGTATTGAATATCATTAAACATTTAAATAACATCTGTTATAAATGAGTGGCAATCTAGTGGGGAATTATTTTGTAGATATAGGAAAAGTCAATTTATTGTATCCCTCTTGCAGGACATTAATAGCTGCCATCACAACATTATGCACTCCGAAAAATGCCAGCCTATTACTACTGTTTACAGTTGTTTTGTTTGAGACTTGCTGACAACTGATCTATACCACTTACAATAAAACATTCCTGTCTTGCAGAAGACTTGATTTGTGCTGTCATTTTTGCCATTTATACTAAAAAAACTAGCTTGATGGCAGTGATATCACTACAAACTGAGTGGTTTTGCTAGCAGCAGCCATCTGTAAGGCATGTGAAGTCTCCATGTAACTTCTCAATCCACAGGCCTTCATCATTAAATCCTGTGGGCAGGAATGTAGATGTACCTTTCCCAAGAGAAAATTATGTGGTGTACCAGAAGGCACCACTAGTAATGACTGCAAAACCTTATGTGAATAACAAGAACTGACTTTTAACTGGAGATTTTGCAAATTGCACCAGCCTTGAATAGGTACCATCTGTGCTTCTGTGCGTGAATTCCTCTACTTCTGTACCCAAAAGGTGAAATAACAAGATAGAATGCAAGTTATGGAACAAAGACACTAAGTAATCAAAGAGGATAAATCATCCTGTGACATGTTACTTTTTAAAATCAGCATATATTGTTAATAGATGACTGGATTATCTCTCTGGCAGTACATTATGAAAAAAAAAACAACAAACAATTGTTTTTCTTCATAAAACACATCATGCATATTTTGCAATTACATAAGGCATTGAAGTATGTTTCAAGTAAAAAAAGCATTAATACTTCTGAAAACAAATTTGGGGGGGATTTCTGGCTTCAGGTTAGAAAAGCCAAACTAATTTGGATAAAATTGTCAACATGGACATTTGATTTAACTGGTCTCGTTTATTTAAGTAACATAAACTCAGTGTCATTTGATCCTGATGGCTCCAGTCTTATACCCCAATAAAATAAAAGGAAAGTGTGCAGACAAAATTATTGCCACTGATAATCAGGACAAAGAGCTCAGTAGAGAAGAGCAAAGGCCATGCAAATCATAAGTTACTAATATGATGCTGTTGTGTTGTCATAGCAATGCTGACCCAAATTACCATTAAATAATTCCAGTTTCTGACAGGATTGTTATAAGCCATGCTCAGCCACATGATGTAGTTATAAGTAAGTATACACAAAGAGTCAAATAATGCCATTTTTCGATGCCTTCATATCTGATTGATATATTCAGAGAATATAGATAGTTTATACATTTTTACTATAAGAATATGGATCAAATTACACTTGCAATAATAATAAAGCTACAAAATTGTAGGAACATATGTCCTAGCAATATAAGTACCAGCATTTGGATGAATATTACAAATAAACAACCAATTCTCACCTAATAGTAATATAACAAAAATGGTAAAGGGAAACATAGCAGGTGGACTAAGAGCAGGAAAGTACAATAACACATTCCAAAGTTTCTACTTTGGCAGTGCAAAAATTAATCCCCTCTAAGCAGTGTCTGTCTGGCACCCAGCCTGTCCCACTCCAGATGAGATCATCTTAACAAATGCATAAGTACATGAATAGATTTGTAATTATACTATTTATGGTTTTGTTAATCATGTCAGTATAATAACCTGTTTCTCACAACATTTTAACACTATTTTGAAATATTTTTTAAGGCTAATCATAAATTATACTCTAATAAATCAATGTTGAAACTAATTGTTATTAATTCTGGCATCACAAACATATGAAGATACTGCTTTTGCCCCAAGCAACCGTAACACAAGGAGCTATATGTAGATTAATTCCTTCCCTTGGAAAATTGCACTCACTCTGGAAAGTTTACCAAAATTTCTGGCATATGTAGAAGAGCTTATAGATAATTAGTAGAATAAATTGCGACACCTTATCTTTCCTTATTCAGTAATTTGACTATTGACTTCTCATGCTATTAAGAAAGGTCCATGCTGTAGTGGAAGCTCTCTTCAGAAGTGCCTGTGTGTGTTGGGCATGTGTCTGAGGTGTTGGCAGTTCACCCATTAGGAGGTGGATGCCTTTCCAAAACCAGTGCAGAGGAGATATTGATTTTTTGCAGTTCATATGCTTTTGGAGTTATTTCTTTCTTAATATGTTAAATTATATTATTATTTCCCCTAAATTCACATTCTACTCCCTTACATTTATCCATTACATTAAGTTAAAAATATTTAATGATAGTAAACAGGGAATAGAAGAGCTATCTAAATATAATTCAACAGCTGTATAATAAGTAGGCTGTACTTCTAAACTTAAACTCTTTCCTGCAATGCATTGAGTGTTAACAATTCCGGCAAATGTGTGCACAATTCATCTGATAGCAAACCTTTTATTTTGGTAATTTACCATAGCCAGGAACTTGAGAATGAGGCATTTTCATAATCTGTGCAGAGGTTTTGACTTGGGTTAAATAATGGTCTCAATTTAAATTTACCTTCCCATAAGTCATATTTAAATCAAAATCTGTCCATAGCAGAGCCACATCAGAACTAAAGGTGTCCAGACAGGATTTCCAAAGGGAGGATGGATCTCTCAAAGATCAACTGCAATGATCCCCTTCAGAGAGTTTTGTCACCTCTGCCATGCATCTTAGGATAATAACATAGCATCAATCAACTACTGATGTAGCTGACTTTGTTCCAAAAGTACACTTTGGGAGCTAGAGACACCAGCATAAATTACAGCAGGTCACAGAGAAACTTCAGTAGCTGCAACATGAGAATCAATAGGTGGCTTCCTGATGACTCGAGATACTAAACAGACGTCTCTACGCTTGCAGAACTTTAGCCCATTTAATGGGGGGATGGGGAGTGAAGGGGTCAGCATAGATTTGAATATTCAAAGCCTAAAATCATGACAGCACAGACTTACATTGTCTTCAGAGTCCAGTGGAAAGCACCAGTTTACACTGCATGCATAGCAGGAGCTGTCAGCCCATAACCAGGTAGAAGGGAGCAACCGTGACATGCGGAAACAAACTCTATAACCTGTGGAAGGTTATAAAGCAGGTATGTTTATTACAGCGCCAGGCACATAGGGGATCTCTCCTCTTCACATGCACACCAGGGTTCAACAACAATCAATTCTTATAGAAAGATTCATACATATGCATTACATTTCCAAGAAACCTATTACATATTCAGTAGAATTATGAGAAGTCATTATCATAACTCTCTGCCCATCATCGCATGTGCACATCCTCATGGTAGTGGGCTCTTGTCATCCTCTGGTGGTCTCTTGGAGGAAGATCGAAGTCTTCCTTTTAATTGTACTTTTCACCTTTCTAGTTTTTGGAATGTCTTGTGTCCCTTTACCAGTTCAGACTTGCTTTGATAGTTTCCCAGACTATGTTACTAATGACTGTATTGTTTTTATAACTTCAAGCATGTTGTCCTGATCAGCTGTTACTATGTGCCTTACGAACAGCTACACTGTTTATTCCACTTCTCCAGTCAATCCCTAGGAAATTGTCCATTGCTTCCAGTGATAGTTCATTAAAAAATAAATTAAAAAAAAATAATAAAAAAAATCTCTTATTACTGACTATGTTTCAGGAAGAAATACAATTCTCAAATGGATCAAAATACACAGCATATGATGACTAAATCTCACTGTAGAGATACTTAGGAAAAGTCGATTCATTCAGCCCATATTGCCAGCCATCTAGAAGGCCAAATAAATGAGTAAACTACATTACTTTAAAATAAATCGGGAGAAATAAAATAATGACAAAAAGTTATCTATCAATCCCAACAAAATCTTCAAGTCAATCCAGAGCAATACACTTGGTCTCTATTTTCCCCCAAGTTTCACAGAGCTGCTTCACACAGCATGTTTAGAAGGCTGTGAGGAAACTGATATAAGGACATCCCAGTCCCTGATATGGGATATTTCACTTCATGGGGAATGTCTGCCTGTGCATTTTGCAGTCTCCCTGACACTGTCATTAAAGGGATTTTCAGTGTTAAATTTTGCTCACAGGACTGAATTCAAGTTCAGATGTCTTTCTAGTAACTGCGAAGGATTTTAGGCCAAGTGTTTTGACCTGCACTTTAAAAAAGATTTCAAGGGATGAGAATTAATCATGCACTGGATATGTAAAATGAAGTCATCCTGTCTGATGAAAATCTGGCCTTTTATGCCCGTGTAGCTGTAGAATTTAGCCTCTTTTGAACATTTACTTCATAAGAGGGATCTATTTTCCTTTTGCTCATGTAGCCAGGATATTTCTACCTAAAATAAAAAAAAAATAATAAAATAAATAATAATTATAAAAAAGAGAGACTTTGTTAAGTTCTTCTCAGACCAGAAAGTGTCTCATACCCCAGAAGCAATATTGATCTCTTCCAGGGCAATAGCCCAGTAATGAATACCAGGGCAAAATGCTATAAAGTTTTTGTTTGGTTTAAATTTCTGTCATGCACTGTCAATTACATTTCAGTACTTTGTTTAATCTTGTGATTTAAGAGATACTAGATTTTGACTTGCTGATTCTCACTTATTAATTTTTAGAATACATAAAGAAATCTTGATTTTCATTTTCCAGTAGTGTATGACCAAACCCTGCCACAGAGCTTCACTGCTTAATTACCATTAGTCTCTTATCTAGAGGGACACTCCTTATTTGAAGGGCCACCTCTCTTTCCATTCATTTAGCATGTAGCAGGAACACCCAAACAATCAAACCTTTGCAGAGCCAACTGAGTAATCATTGGTTGCATTTTGTTTCCCTGTTTTCTCAGTCTTTCAACAAAATTAAGCCACAGATGTTGGGGGGGGGGGGGGGGGGTAAAGTGGTGCAAAGGGGGGATTTTCTTTTGTGACTCCTAAATTGGCTTTAAGTTACACT
>JANHFX010016978.1:134712-150456 GCA_027560015.1 Chloroceryle amazona | reverse complement strand
GGGGGGGAGTAAGTGGTGCAAAGAGGGAATTTCCTTCTGTGACTCCTAAAATTGCATTAAGTTGCACTTCTGAAATACAAAGGGAATATACTTCTATGTAGCCACGTGTTTCATACTTTAATCCAGATGTCTGATTTTACAATTGTATTCTAAGTAAGGAAACTATTCCTGGAGGAGAAAAAAAAATCTAAAAAGGTTGATTAATATCTATGTAAACAGTAAAAGCTCCCTCTTTCAGATATGACCATTATATGCACATTAAGGCTTTTAAATACAGTGACAAAGCAACTCTTTCTAGCAGAGACTGAGAGTTTTTAAGTCTGGTTCTCTCTGGGAACTTGGGAAGCCATCACCCAGGACAGGTGGGGACACCAGACACGCAAGGCTTCAATGCACTTCTTCTCTCTCTACTCCAAACCGTAGGGAGCAGAGACAGAGGGCCTTGGCATCAAGCCATGCAACTGGATGAGAAATATGGAAAAAAAAACAAACGTCTCTTTGACCCTGGAAGAGGACAGGGTTTCAGACATCACCTTAAAAAAAAATGGGATATGGGTTCACTCAGACTATACCCAGAGAGTTCTATGAGGAAAGAAGCCAGACACAGAAAATAATAACAAAAAGAAAGCAAATAATATTTTTTAATTTAGAGGATTAAAATGATCAATCTCACATGTCCTGAAGTTTAGGACATGAAGCATCCGCTGAAGAGCAAGCCACAACACAGGACTGTTACAGAATAAAGGGCTTATCTGAAAACATGCCATGGAAAAGCAAGAGAGACAGAATGATGTGTCATCAAAAGACATAAATTACCACTTAGTATCTGACTGCACAGCTGTACTTCTGAGTGAAATAATCCTTAGCTGGTTGAAGTATTTATACTATATATATATATATCTGAAAAACAAACAAACAAACAAACAATGTTAACTTTTAAGGAATTGAAAACTTCACAGGAGGAATGAACCTAAAGTCTGGGTGTGGGTTATGTGCAGAAGAGCTCGGAGGCACTCAGAGATGAGCAGAAGCTGTGTAACTGCACAAGGTGTCCTCATCAGGGAAGGGGCCCTTATAGAAGTCAGCTCTCCCCAGCCTGTCACCTGCGTAAGGAAAACCCCTGAGGCACCCCCAGCATGAGCCTCAGCTCGATGCTCAGGTGAGAAGCAGTCAGGGGGATTATGGACAGCCAACCATCCTCACATGAGCATCATGCCCTGAACTGTTTCCAGCACAGGAGCTGCACTTCAACTTCCCACAAGCTCTGTGTGGCCCTAGAGTCCCACTCCAGTTTCATGCTCTAACTTTTTACACCCATAGCTATGTCATGTGCAACTGCAGACAGAGTCTTTCCCATGATATAAACACACCTGCACAGGATGCAGACAATAGTAGAATATTGATTTCCTTCAGGTCCAGATTCAAAATAACATCAACATTTTATTTTATGTCAAAGCATCATTGTTTGTTTAGAAATCAAACAAAATGCATTGAAAACAAGTAAAACGGGGAAATTCTACTTGAAATAATAAACTAGGTTTGTGGTATTTGTGTATTTAAGGATAGCAAAAACATTTATTTAGAGAGGGGAAAAAAACCTGTTCCCAATAAATGTCTTTTCAAGTAAAATATTTTTCTTTACTTTTGGTTTAATTTCATGACTGTAATTCCATAGAGACCTTCCTCATGTGAATTCCAATTAGTTGGTTCAAAAACACCTCTAAGGTAGTTCAAAAGCAATCTCTAATCTGGTGTCATGTTATGTCTGCCTTGTTAGTTGCCACATGGGCACACATAGAATTATCTAAGGGGAAAAAGAATGTAGCATGTATGGCTACCTGCAATTTATGTTAAAACTCAGCTATTTTCAATATAAAATCTCTGGATGCCACTCCTAATGATGCAACTCTATCCTCATCCTGAGCAACAACAAATCATGGAGTCTAGATTCTTAATACAGAACATATTTACCCCCAGATCTTGATCTTTTACCTGCTGCTTTCTTCAGTTTTATCTGTTGTTTGTTCTTCCCACAGTCCTGGAGCTCCAGCCTCAGTTTCTCTGAGAGCAAAATATTGTACAATGAGGGAAAATAATCTTTTTAACAACAAATTGCATGTGAAATCATCAATAGGACCTTTGTTGATCTGATTCTTATCAATTTAAGACACTATTTCTTAAGAAAATAATTTACATTTTTATAAAAAAAACCCTGTACATTAGATTTTCTTCTATACTATGTCAACACAGAACCACTGAAGAACCTATACCTGTCTTTGATGTTCCCACATATCTTAAAAAAGCATGTGTTACCTCCTCCTATGCTGTATAATCATACACTCAGAGCAGCAGTTGTTTCTCATATCCTCCCCTTAGTGAGCATATTTATTACCCTCAGCTAAAAGCTGTAACTGTTAATGTTGCAGTAGTGAAGCCTTCTGCATCAACAAAATACTCCTGCCTCAAAAAAGTGAAATTCTGCTTTTATAACAAATGCAGCACTCTCTACAGGATTAAAAAGTGACCAGTAATTACACGGTTAAAGACAATAGTGTAAATAAATTGGAGATGTAGTAAACTCAACAGCAAATTAAGTCCCTCTACTCTTTCCCAGGCAGGTGAAAAGAAACAATCATTTCTTACTGTAAGAACCAAAATACAACGGTGCAGCAAAACTAAAATGCACCAATATTAAAAATACAGAAGATCATTGTTGTCTAGGGAAAGAATTAACTAATCGCAAGGGCTGGAATAATCCTCGCAAGAACTATGTAATATATAAGCATTAGAAACACATAGTGAGAACTTCTGCTGTGAGCTGCACCCTTAGCAATTGGAAGCAATGAAAAACTAGAAGGATCTCTGTGTGTAATGGTCAGGCACAGAGAAAACTATAAGGCATCAGTGTAATACAGACTAAGAAAGGGCAGTTCTAGAAGCCATTTCAAATGTGTACAGACAAGAGGACCCCCAACTAGAAAAAAAAGTAGTGTGTGTGGAATGAAGACGTGGATAGTGGCTTTAAATTCAAACTGAAAAATGGAAGTGTTTCCAAATCACCGATTCTTTGGAATGACTTTTCAATTAAATATGTGAAAACAAAAATTTAATAAAATAAGATTTTTTTTTTTTCATATGAAATTGACCACTTTCCAGAAGCAAGGTTCTTAGTTTGGATTGAAGCAGTTTTGTCTGGATGCCTGAGGTCTGTAATCACTTTGTTGTTTTTTTTCCCCCAAAGCATCTGTAAAGTGGGAATGAGTTTCACACTTTTGTAAATCAATGTCCTTCCCTATTCTGCCCCTTTGTCCCTTTCTGCTGCAGATCTGTCAGGTCTGGGGATGCAGAGAAGCCCCACAAGTGCATTCACTGCAGAGTGTGTAGGAGTCAGCCCATGCCCATACCCATCCTTGTAAGAAGTTCTTGCTGTAAAGAACTGAAAGAATTTATGGTGTGGATTCTCATCCTCAGGAGTGTGAATCTTAGACCATTAATCTAACATGTTTCACTAAGACTTGGAGACTGTTACAGATAAAATTTAAGGTGAATATTTATCGATCACTGCATTAACTCTGTATTATTTTTAATTGCTAGGTTTTCTTTGCAATTATATTCTCTAGAGCTCTGAAATAAGAGGACAACCAAGTACAACTGGTAACACCAGTTCAACTAATTAAAGTTTAAATTAGTGCAATCTCCATGCCTTTTGCAGTTACTTATCCCTCTAATACCTACAACAATAAAATCAAATTTAATCCATGAATCACACTAGATTTTCTAGTGATAATCACAGCAATAAAGGAAAATGATACACAGTGGGAACTTGGTTCTCAGTACCAAACAAGCTATCATCAATAAAATGCTAATGAATAATACACTTCATTACAGCCAAAGTACTGCTCCCTATCTAGAGTGCCATCAAATTACACAACATTACTGGCAAAGGTATCTGAAAATACATATAATGGCCATGGAATTAAAAAAAAAAGAAAGTTGAGTCTATCTGTATGTTGTTATTGCTGAATCATTTCACCTTTAGAAAGCAAAGCACTCTATAACAGCAAGAATTAGTTCTTTAAATATTTCCCTGCATGTGGGAAGGTACAGAAAACCAAAACAGTAGATGGTAAGAGTCAGCATGTCATGCTGATGGTTTTTTTCTCTTTCATTCATATTCAATTTTTCCTTTTAACTCTGGGATAAATCAGACTCCTTACAAATTTTTCCTCTCAGCACAGAGGCCAAAAATCAAGCCTGCCAGAGACTGAGTTAATCACTTGGCAACAGTCAAATTCCATTTTGCTCATTCTCCAACTATTCTCACTATTTAGCAGTTTTGTATGGACTGTGTTCTAGCTTCAACTAGACACCTTGAAGGTACTCACCTCATCTACCATTTTAATGCCCAGAGATGAGGGTATTTTTAACAAAGAAGTTTAAACCTCTCAGGGCTGGACTACTTAAACCACTGCAATGCCTGTGCTGAGAGCTGTCTAGACATTAGGATCATTAGCTTATTTCCAAATGGATAGTTTTAAAAAAATTGCTGATTAGCATGTACAGTTTTCATAACATTACTGGGCACCTAAGTCTCCCCACTCACATCCTAAAAGGATGAAAAGACTTCCAGAAGAGGTATCAGATTTGTCATGTTTGTTTGTATGATCACCCCAGTGGCTACTAGCTTTAGACAAGCTCCTTACTCCTCACTTTAGGTCACTTCTCCAAAGGGCATCATTTTCAAGATGCATTACACAGAGCGTTGCAGTCTAGGCTTTGAATTCCATATGCGCGCATAAGGATTAGGGATCCTTTTTTTCTCCATTGAGAAATATGCCACAATGGACTGTAAAATGAATACAAAGCACTTCTCTCTTATCTGCTGTAACTGATGTTGT
Organism: Chloroceryle amazona; assembly: GCA_027560015.1. NCBI lineage: Eukaryota > Metazoa > Chordata > Aves > Coraciiformes > Cerylidae > Chloroceryle > Chloroceryle amazona. The sequence goes on along the minus strand of JANHFX010016978.1, from coordinate 145,558 downwards.
ATGACAAACAAAGAAATGATCAATGTATCACTATTTAGGTGGCTAGCTAAGCTAGTGATAAAGCAACCTCCATGCTTATAACAAGGGCTTGACCTCAATTAATGAATTATACTTTAAGCCATTACAGAATACATCTCCTACCGTGAATTACCAAACTAATGAGGTGCAAAACTGACAAAAACTTAATTATTCCAAGAGCTGTGATGATTTTAAAGAGGCAAACACAAGATAGAGGAGAAGGTGTCATGTAATGCAATCCTGTGTGTGATGTAAATTTTTTAGTGTCATGTTAAGAGTGTGAGTCTGCAAGGTGGTTGGGAGATATGTGTAGCACCTGTCAAAGTCAGCATTTGCCTGTTTCAGAGCCCTGCCAAAGGACTTTCACTAAGACAGCTTCACAACGTTCAAAACATGATAGTTTATTTAAGCAGCAGATGTAACAGATTCAGAACTGCTGTTGATAAATTCACTCACTGTGTTAGTGCTAAGTATACTAAGGTTAGCCAATAATAATAACAATTCACCTGGGTATCTTCTATTTTCTATGACATAGCAGAGATGCAATTTCTTATTAAAAGAGACATCCCTCTTGGGCATGGGGCAAGGAGAATGGATCAGACCAATCAATCCACCCAGCAGCCAGATGGTGTCTCTCCTCTCATCAAGGTATTGGCAGGGCACCAGATTTATACTCTTGATGAGGTGGGACTGAGTCATGTGTCATGTGTTGATATGCTTCTCACAAGATTTGCTGTGTTGTAGATCAAAAGGGGGGTGAGGCCAGCATTCAGTACAGAGGTGTGGCTATTCTTCTATCTTCAGTGAAGAGACTTCAGGTCATGCATCCTTCATTTTACCCCAGATGCCACTCAGTTGTGTCAGGAGTTATTTGAGTTTTCCACCACAAACCTCCACATCTGTCCCGTACTTGAGCCAGATAAGGAATGTGCTTAGCTTCTGCCATTGCTCAAGCACAGACTCAGCGGCTCTCCACTGACTTGTGGTCACTCTGTGACACAGCAAGCCTGTTAAATTTTCACAGAAGGTAGTATTACATTTCTTCCATTTTCCTTTTGGGAATTACATTTTTCAGGATTTGGCCTAAGAGTGAGTGATTGTACAGATTGTTACACTGTTGGGTTGTATTCTCTAATCACAGTGGGTGTTTGTAGAAAGTTAAATTCAGAATAAGAGAACATTAAAGTTGTTCCTTGGGAAAATGCCTACTGTGCCATTCATGTGGAAGTTAAGAGGAATGAGCATGGAAAGTGCTATGTATAAAAAATCCCACTACAGAACAACCTGAAGTTCTGCCCACTGAGGAAAGTGACCATTGAAAACTCCTGTCTGCCTTGCCCACTCCACTGACCACAGAGAAGCTGAAGGTGGTGGCATTCCTCTGGTTGAACAGCTGTGTGGAAGGACTTGCATCACTCACCCAGATGGTGGGAATTTACAGTTCACCTCCAGATTTCCTCCTGAGTTTGGCCGGTCTCTTTGGATGAGGCCTTGAATGTGGGGGAGTTGCTGTGGTGGAGGCTGAATATCAAAATACTGGAAAATTGCTGCTCTGCATGCTGGGTTATAACCTTCTTCTACTTTTAACTTGTCAGGAAAATCTGTATTACTATAGAAAATGACTTACTTATTTGGCAAAACTGAAAGGTTCTTGTGTGAAAATACATGCCAGTTTTGATGAAAGGACTTTTTTTCACATTCAGCAATGGAAACCCGAGAAGGAATGAAAATAAGACCCATCTCCAACAGCGAAGGTTTTAGAGCTGACTGCTGAGACATATGGTGCTGGATCCCTGCCCCAGCCTCTCCAGCCCTATTTGAATAGACAAATGTGTTCTCTCTCAACTTTTTGTGACTCAGGCTTGTGCCAAGCATCACACAAGGTTTCTTCTTTGTTTTGGGCTTACTTTCTGACAGCCTTATGATAATCAGAGACTTAGAGTTCTTTCCTCAGGGCTGTTAGCATCACATTTTGTTAAAGTATCAAAGTTGGAAAGAACAAACACAAAACAAACAAAAACAAAACCAAAAACAAACCACAACAACCCAAAACCAATACCAAAACAAACCAAACCAAAAAAAAAACAAACCAAACCAAACCAAACAAAAACAACCAACCTTGTATTTCTTGATGCACCTAGACAAGAAAGAAGTGGTTTTCAGACAGGTATGTAATAAATAAATAAAATGTTTCACCATAGGATTATATCAAGGAAAGGAACATGCAAAGAGCTTCCATATTGCTAAAACAAAAATATTTTTCATATATTCCCCAGGAAAACAAAATATCTTTATAGTTCATTCAATTGTCAGAAAATTGAAGCAATTTGAAACAGACTTACCCACTTTGAAGATTTAACAAGACTTTTGCCTGTGCATTTGCTTTAGTAAAAAATTTAAAACCTACATTTACTACGCATTTATAAAAAGAACTTCTAGAGTCAAATTCATTTGATTAGATGAGTGAATTATCACATGCAAACCAAAAGAAAACTCAGTGGCTGACTGTAATCACTCAAACAGTGGATTTCAGTCCTGCCATTTTTGCTAATGGTTCTAGCAGTACATATCACAAAAGGGCTGATAGATGACAGATATTTAGATAAGTACTCCTGTACTGGAAGAAAAGCTTTGCCATTGAACTCAGTTAGAAACAAAATATGTCCCAATGTTCACTCTGCAAAACATAAAACCAAAAGATAAGAATACATTTTATCTGAAGGAAGAGATTTAATTAATTGCTTAGTTTTGGATTTGTTTCAATCTTCTGGATTGTTTTAACAATGAAAACATTTATTGTAACTTAACAGGCAAAGTCCAGAAGTAAGGAGTAAATTGGCAAACTGTTAATTAGTAAAAACAGAGTAACAAAATAAAAAATCCAATTCTTTTAATTCAACCCAATGTAAAGGTCTTTTCTGAACCTTGTGAAACAAGCAAAAAAAAAAAAAACCAAACCCAAAAAACAACAACAACAAAAAAAACCCAACAACCAACTAAAAAGAAAAAGGGATTTTTGTTAAATCCATTTGCAACTTCAAGGTAAAGAAGATGCACATCAAACACAAAGTTCGTCCCTAATTTTCACAATTAACTTTCCTAAGTCTGATTTTTCCTGTTAAGAAAACTTATTTTGATCCTCTTGAAGCAGTAGGGAAAAAGCTTAAGATACAGCCTTCTTTATCAAGAAAGAATTGAAATGTAATTTTCTTGATCTATTCCCAGTGGATTGGGAATCAAAACTGAAATTCTCCAAGGAACACACAATCACAGACAGCAATGTCATCTTGCATCAGAACTGAAAAAAAAAAAAAAAAAAGTAAAAATCAGCCAAAAAGATTACAGAATTTCACTGCACTGAATTTTGAGAGCTAGCAAGAATGTGTCCAACATAGTGAGCACATCTTTCCCCTTACTTGCCCATCTTTCTAGAGAAAGATCAGAAAGTCAAGCATTCCAGAGGACAGCTGAGCCAGACCACATATGTAGGTGCTCCGTGAGAAGAAACTCCAGGAAACCAGAGAGGACTGGAAACACACAAAGCATGGGACAAGGCCAGTTGGCCCATCTTCCCAGCTGATTTTATCTGAAAGTTTGGACAGAATCAATAATTTTCTCATAAAAGACTTTGGTTTTATCAGATTGGTATTTTCCAGTGAGCATTGCTGAGGTAAGGAAAACACGCAGGCTGAGCAGGAAAAGTCACCAGGGGCTGCAGTGTTCTTATAATGCTTTAGATAGTTTGGCAGAGACTGCTGCCTTAACAGTGACTCTTCAAATGAAAATAAATGTTCCTTATCACCTTCTTTTTACCTCAGTTTGTGACATGAATGACAAAGTGAGGACCAGGCAGGGCACACATAGGCTACCACACCAGTATCTCTGAGTGTGACACAAGTTGGAACCTCTGCTTACTTGCAGCCTGAATCTCATGCTGGCAGGAACAGCCATTCTCAACTTCCTGGAGAAGACAGAGAGGATGAGGTAGGAAAATGAATTCAGAGGTACCTATCAAGTAATTTCTGGTTTGTTTGTTTGTTAACTCTGAAAACAAAGCAAGACAAGTAACTTACTGGTGATGACTGCTGGTGCTCTCCTTTGCCAGTATCCTACCCTTGTGAAGTCTGTCAGCTTTGGACAGCAAAAAACAATTCCAGGATACATCTGCAGTCTGCCTTGTGACAGGACAGTCCCATCAAGCCATGGGAGAAGGCAGAAAGGGACTACAGATCTCCTTGTAGTGTCATAATTTATTTTTCTCTAGTGTAGAGTCATTACAACTAGATTTAAGATGGACATGTCCAACTTTCTATAGTAATTAAATCAATACAAGTGCAAGAACTCATCAGGCTTACTATTAGGATCAGTAATTTAGGAAGCTTAGTATGGATATTGGTACCTCTGTTTAGAATACCTTTAAACATCAGCATACACTTCTTTCCCATGGTAAATAAAGCCACATCCATATCTAAGAATACCCATGAAATGCCATAGATTATTACAGAAAATATGCAGCCCCTTAATGCATGAAAAAAGATTTTTTAACTCGTATACAACTCAAGATAAATATACTTCAGTTCATAATTATCCAAGGACACCTCACAGTTCATTTATTTTTTTAGCACAAAGAAGAAAGTAGTCTTTGAGTTTATGTAAATATACACTGTCACTTATGAAGAGATTTAGCAGGAAAATTAATCTAAACCCAGCACAAGTCTACTGCTGCAGTGGATGATGATTACCTTATTCTGAAAAGCATTTCTCTGCTCTGGAGACCCGAAGTGCTGTGTAAGTAATATTCTTTGATGATGTACTATTCTTTTGTAGTAACAATCAGTCTAATTTCTTTTCTCTCCTTCTATTTATGTGGTTTTCCTGTGTGAGCTACAGAGCATCTGCAGACCCTAACTTTGGGAAGTCAGGGGGTTGACACAGTATGCTTCTGTGGGAGGTTTATCTCAATTTGCATATGCTGGTATTGGGCTTTTCCTGCAGCCTAAGTAAATGAGTCAAGTTAAGGAGCCCTGCTGTGATCAATAAACACTGGAATTCCTGTATTTGGGGTATGAGATCTGAGGCTTTCAGCATGGGGCTTCTTTGAAATAGGAGAGAATGCTGTTGCTGAAAAGTCAGTTTCTAAAAAAAAAAATCTGTTTATTAAAAAATACTGTGACCTGAGACTTTTCTTTTGTCATATGAGAGAAGTCACTCTTATGGCTGATGAAAGACATTTTTAGTGCACTGTATAATTGCAACAAATCAGGAACAAAATAATAGGGGCATATTAAAATAATCTTGACTGTATCTTTTGGAAGGCTATTTAAATGCATTACCATATTATCCAGTGTAAAAAAAAAAATAAATATTTCTAGGAAGCATCTAACCCTTGTTGAATATTTAATGAAGTATTCATTATAGTTGCTAGAATGAATGGCATATTATAAAGGGACCAAATTATTCAGCAATTGTAAGGATCAGACTTGTGCTGTAAAAGAAAGAAAAAAGGATAAGATTTTTTCTTTTTTGCTCATGAAAACTATCTCAGTAGCATAACATGCATTACATTCATAAGAGGTATTAAGTTGTCTGGCTATAGAAGCCATAGTTTCACTGTATTTTCAGGATACAGATTGCTTTCAGAAAATCACGGGAGATTCATGGATTTGTTGGAACTCTGCACTGTACCGTTGGACTTATGGAGGGGTATTTAAATTAATCACCAGATCTTTATGTGGACTCTACATTCATGCCCCAATGTCAGTAAGTGTTTACCAGGCTGTGAAGAGGAAACGATATGGATTTCATTATTGCAAACAGGCACATTTTAAAACAATATTAGAGATACAAAGCTCAGAAATCAGAAGTAGAAGAATTTCAAGCAGCACAGAGCTCCTTTCGGCACACACCCCACACCCCAGCCCCCCTAAGGATAAATTAATCATACACAAAATCGTACAGAATAAAACTAGTTCAGCTTTAAAATTAATTCAAATGTTTTGTTCCCCTCCATCTACGTACCTGTGCATACATCTTTTCAAACCGCTTCTCCCAAGTGCCCATGTATCACCTCCAGTAATGACATCAATAAATCTCAGAGATGATAGTTGGGAATCTCCCTAATGTCACTGTGAATGATTCATTCTCCAGCAAGGACTGGTAGCCAACTAGCTGTCAAGCTGGTGATGATTGCTTTAATACAATAGAATAGGAAAGAACAGGCTTAGGAGAAATGGTTTAAATAAATCTCTGAAGTGTCATGAATACATTTGGCCAACAGATGACAGTGTAATATATGGCAAGTAATAGCATTAGAGAAATTGCACTTTAAGAGGGGCAGATCCTCACCCTTGGTGCAGTCTCTGTAGTGCTTTGATAGTCTTGAAATAAAAATTGCCTGAAGTGCAGTATATGCTTTTAGCAGGGAATGTCTCTAGCCATAGTAATGCTGCACTATGTGCTTTCAGCTTTGGTATTATAGTTTGGAAAGTCCTAAAATGGCATCTTCAGCAGAAATCTAACAAGAAACAGTTGGATTCTGGCTGTCACCATTAATCTGACTGAGAATACCAGGGTATTCTCCTGAGGAAGGTGTTGTTTTTAGTCACCTTTTATGGGATGGGAATGAAACGAATTGACGAATGTGCAATGTTCCCTCTGGGCCACAACATATTTTAGAAATCATATCCAGCTCTGGTTAAAAACACAGCCCTTGCCCTCCTCTGTTGTTCTAACAGCCTCATTCTTCTTTTCTCCCACTGGACAAATTGCTTGAAGTGGTACCATAATTATTTATAAGGGGAAATATTCTGTTATAGTTTACAAACCAAGTTCTGTAAGACACATCTGTGAACTCTGTAAATGAACAGTGTGATTCTATATGTCAAATATTTGTCCACCATAGATTAAGTCCAGAGCACAGAGAGGTAAACTGGTTAATCTCCGGTCTGTAGGTTTCATGTATTCTTCCTTACATGATTGTACTTGGTGGCTTTACGAGACAGAGCTAATGTTTTTTGTCACGCTTCAACCTCTACATACCTCTGAATTAATTTTTGAAACCTTGTCCTGCCTTTTCTTGTTAAAAAATGATGCTCTGGTGTATTCAGCAGCGCACTGAGAAAACAGAAAATTCAAGTATGACAGCAGATTAGGGAATGTCAAGATCAGCTAGAGGGATAAAGCCAACTTCTTATGACAGAAGTCTTCGCTTTGGTGCCATGACACCACTGCTTCTTGTTCAGTCAAGGAAGAAAAGCATTTACTGCTCTTGAGACACATGAAGGAAGACAGGCAGAGCAGCACTTAATTTTCGGCTCTGCCAACTGGTCAGCCATGTCAACAACCAAGACACCTGTAGGCATAGTGCATTAGAGTCTCAGACAGGTGAATCTGAGAGTAAGTGTTTCTAGAAAAAATGTCCACATAAATCTTGAATGCGTCCCATTTTTACAAAACAAGCCCTGAACTTAAGTCCCCTTATGTGATATAGGCCAAGGCACTCCTCCTTTGGACAAGAAAAAAGTAAATGAAACACTCTTCTTATTCTTAAGAGTTTGCCAGGAGAGTTGTTTCTCCATTGGTGGCAGCTTAGTACAGCCAGCTCCTGCAGCACCTCAGTCAGGAGGGCACTCAGCTCATGACCAGACCTGCTGTAACAGGACAAAACACATCTAGCAGGCATGGTTATCCAACACTCTTATTTTTCTGGCTACATATTGCAAAACTGATGCCTCAGACATGGTAGAGTGCTAAACAGCCCAGGCTGCCTGGAGGAATGGATGTCAGCATCTTTTACAACATAGCAGTTACAAAACAGAGCACCTTAGCTACTCCTAGAAAATTCTGCATTGGGGTTTTTGAAGGCATTATTGGCCCTGCCCCAGTCAGAGAGATTGCATGTTTGGTCAGCATGAGCACTAGAAATAGCATGAGGACTCTCATTCAGATCTCTGCCCAAGCTAATCTGCAGTGCTAGCTAGGGCAAGGAGAGCTCTAGTGTTCATTCAGCTAAGATTTTAAAGACTTCCCCTTCTCCTTTATCTTCTTCCCTTTATTTCACCACCCTTCAGACACTATTTGCGGATCTGCACTGACAGTATGAGGGAACTGATCCAGCACAAATATACCTTTTTGGTATTATTACTCAATTGTTATTTTTCAAACCCAGGCCAGTTCCCTAGCTAATTCTTTCATTTTATTCTTATATAAAAGTTAGGCCATTCTATGATATTGATGCTGAGCACTGACAGGAGAACAGGGCTTTCCTGCTCTCCTTTCAGTGATGCTATAGATGATACTTTGGGGGAAGAAATGAAACATGTGATTCTGTTGTGGTACGTGGCTTAACATTTCTACTGATATCAAATCCTGTTTCTTTAGGAAAAACAGAGAAAAACATGAAATGTAGAGAAAACAATGCCAAAGATGACAAAGCAGTTTCTGCCTTTTGAACTGTGAGAAACTGTGTAGGAGAAATAATGACACAGTACAGTTTTATCAGCCTCTAAGACCTAACCTGACCTGCCCTGGACCACACTGATGCTGTTTAAGATGGTTTAGTCGTTTACTTCTAGCTCTTTTTCTGAACACAGGTTCAAAGAGTTGTTAAAAAAGTTTCAAGTCCCCCAAGTGCCAAAATCAGACTTGAATGAAGTCCATAGTCAGCCTTAGGTCAAGGTGAGCATTAAGGAAGCAGACAGATCAAATGACAGGTGAAAGGACAAACAAGGGCAAGAACTCAACCCTTCACTGATGTGTACTATTCAGGACTCTCTGAAGAAAATGAAGGGGTCAATGAGCAGCGTGGTGCAGCATGAAGCAGGCTGCAGCTTCCTAAGGAGTGGAAGAGCAAAGACACACAGGGGTTAGTCCTAGCTCTGTTAGCCTTTTGTCCTATGTCAGATGCTCCAATCTCTAATCATCTTCATGGCCTTTCACTGGACTCATTCCCATACATCTCTATTGATAAGCCCAGAACCAGACCCAGCACTCCAGATGTGTCTCACCAGTGCGGAGTAGAAGTGAAGGATCACTTCCCTCGACCTTTTAGCAATACTATGACTAATGCAGCCCTGGATATGGTTAGCCATCTTTGCCACAGTAACACATTGCTGTTCATATCTACCTTGCTATCCACCAGGTCTGACTCCCAGCTCTTTTTCTGCAAAGCTGCTTTCCACCAGATCATTATGTATTGTTGCATGGGGTTCATTCCTCCCCAGACACAGAACTTTGTTGAGCTGCATGAAGTTATTCTCAGCCCAATTTTCCAGCTTGTTGAGGTCATAGTACGGATGCCCAGAGCTCATAGTATGGATGCCCAGATTAACAGGAGTCTTTCTTTTGTGGGTCTATAATCAGCCAGTGTCAGGATGTATGGAGTAGAAATAGTCTTTCATTCCAGTTGAACAAATACCATTCTGGCAGACAAGACTTACTGATCCAGCAGCTGGTAGCTATATTGCACACCTGACTGCTTCGGAATGGCAGAAAAACCATCTGGTATATCAGCCACCCCTCCCAGTTTTATATCATTTGTGAATTTGCTGAGGTTGCACTCTGCTCCTGTGTTGAACAGTATCACCTGAATACTGACACCTGGAGAGCAGTGCTAGGGACTGACCTCCAGCCTGTCTTTGTGCTGGAGGTCCACCTCACTGTCCGTCTCCCTAATACATATTTCATATTTTCTTGAATGTTGCACAGGCTTGTGTACATGTTCAGTTTATTTATATGCTGCTTAATCTGGTCCTCTTCCACCAAGAATAAAATATCCTTGTGCCAGGATCCTGAATGCCCCCATCATATGGACACCACAGACAAGGCTGCCCCCAACTTTCACATTCCAAATCAATTTTTCCTTGTTTGCAAGGAATCCCCATAGGAATTTCATATAAGAATGCTGACCTAAAAGTCAAAACACAGAAAATGTCACTCAAGGAAAAAAATCCCATGTCCTGTTAAGCTTCCTTTTTCTATGTACATCCTTTTCTATGTACATATATTAAAGGGAATTTTAAGAAGTGGAATTAATTCTGCAATTTAAAATCATAACAAATTGGTTATTGAGCCCAGTTACATTTTAGAATGTTATGAAAAGATCTACCAGTAGCAGACTTGGTGAGTTTCCCCCTAAACAATCAGGTGTGCAATATAGTTACCAGCTGCTGGATCAGTAAGTCTTGTCTGCCAGAATGGTATTTGTTCAACTGGAATGAAAGACTCCATACATCCTGACACTGGCTGATTACAGACCCACAAAAGAAAGACTCCTGTTAATCTGGGCATCCATACCATGAGCTGTCTCTCACTGCTGTATCTCAGATTCCTATAGTTTTAAAACCAAATCACATTTGCTTTAGGCAGGCTGCAGAATAGCAAACGGGTGACTGGCACTTAAGGATACAGTGGTTCCTGATTTTATGTTCCTTTTATATTACTTCTAGGTTTTGCTTTTTACAATATTTTCCTAGCTTCTAAGAGACTCAAAAATACAACCAAGAAAATGAGTACTTAAATTTGTAGAACAATCTGTCTTGCCATTTCAGGAGCGTGTTGGGACTTAAATGTCAAAAGACTGGACATTTACATATATTTTATAGAAAACATGGATTTCTTTCTTTATGTATTGGCTTGATATATATGGCTTAACATTTTCAAATAGAAACAGGAATACAGTTTTTACAAGAAGTTCAAATTTGAAAGTCAGCAAAAATTAACTATTCAACATAATATTTATTCTACATAGTATTTATATGCTTTGAACTCCAAGCAAACATGGAACAATACTACAACTTGAACACTGACTCTTGGGTTTCTGAGGTAAACA
>JANHFX010016978.1:99693-134612 GCA_027560015.1 Chloroceryle amazona | reverse complement strand
TATATGCTTTGAACTCCAAGCAAACATGGAACAATACTACAACTTGAACACTGACTCTTGGGTTTCTGAGGTAAACATCTAGTGTCATAGTAGACATGTAGTAATTTTGCTTGGATTCCAACTGGCATCCCAGGAAGCTGCAGGTATCTTGTACGTCCTGGCTATCTGTATCTGAATGCCTGACTGTTAGTCAAAGTTCTTGGATAATTGAGGACATCTTAAGTGAGTCTAGAAATAATGTTTCAATAAATCAGCCTCATCCATTGCTTGGACGAACTATACACAGATCTTGTATTGTTTTGATGTTATTTTTTTTAAAACCTCAGAATAACAGAAAAGATAATTGCTACAGTTTTTTGCTTTCTTCATGCCACTGTGTGTATATTTAAGGGAAGAAGAGTCAAAAATATCTTTTTTTGGATGCTGGTTTTGATTCAGAGCCAAATTTCTGGAAATAAAGCCATAGTACCTTATTAGAAGTCTTATGCACCACTTTCCAGATGGTTCTTGAAATTTGTCCAGATCACAACAAAGAAAGTACCATGTGATTATTTCCTGTTAACTCTGGATGACAAAAAAAACCCACTATCTAAAAAGCAAAAAACAAACAAACAAACAAACAAACAAAACAGCAACCAAAACCGAAGGCAAACAACAAAACTAACAACAAACTATCAAACCATACAGTTCTGCACAAATATGGCAGGAATATACAAACAGGGCTAGATTACTCTGCTCTGACAGCTATTTTATTCAGTGTATTTCTTACTCTGTAAGCCGGATGAATCTTCTTTTGTCTTGGATTCATGCAGGAGTTTTATTTCCATGCAGAAAATGAAGGCAGCTGACTCCTTGCCTGGAAGGCAAGAGGGATTAAAAACCAAAAGCAAAAAAAGAAAAATCCTTTCTCCTGTTACTGCACCTCAGTCTATAATCCTTTTCCTTTGAAGAACAAAGGTAAGGAGAGTGGTTAACACTGGGGAAGAATAGAAAGAGCTACAGCTCAGCAAATTAAGCCTCCATCATCATGCCTGATGAATGTTCCATAATTGTACCCCCATATCTCCAATTTCAATCGCATTTGAATAAACTCATAGCTCTGGACTAGAGCAGAAAGACTAGGAAAGGAGGTAGACTAGTTCAAAACTCATAGTAAAATATCAGTACTTGTCTAACCTCAATAATTTCCCTCATTCCCATTCATTTCACTTCTTCATTACAGTCACCAATTTTAAAACTTCTTAAGTCTTTCCTGTAGACAGCAGTCAAGATAAAGACCTACCAAAATATATGTACGTCATCTTAAGGTGTTTGTTTCATGCCTATAACTTCATAAATGATTTGGAATTTGGATTCTCTGTTTTCTCTTGCTATGACAGGAATAACCATGAGTTTACTTCCCTACAAACAGGTTACAGACACACAGGCAACACATGCAACCTGGGGTTCAATGCTGAAAATCATAGACCATTTTTCTGCCAGGATCTAAAGCCTTCCACTTTCATTGGCTGAAAGGGCTGACAATTGTCAGTGTGTCAAAGAATCAGCCCTAACTCAGCACACTCTTATTACATTAAAACAGTAGTACTTCCGTCCAGTTATGTGAAAAGGAATATGCAAAATTTATTCCCCAATGGTAATCTTATTCTTATTTACAAGCAAGTAGGGTGAAAAGTTATTAGAATACAACATTTTGACATTCTGTTTGAAAATAATTGTTATTCATGGGCTTTAATTTAATTTATAAGAATTTATAAGAATTTGAATTTTAATTTAAAAGAAGCTTGAGCAAAATTAGAATAAGAGATATGTAAATCCAATAAACTGCCATGTTGTATATATTTGCAAGGCCATATGTTCTACTATAATTGCAAATTATTGCAAACATGTTTTCAGGTTACAGAAAGGTATTTCCATAGAAAGATAAACTGAATTTGAACAAGATGTAGATAGAAGGCTAGAACACTCCTTATTTTGCTGGTTTTGTTTTTTTTTTTTCCTTAAGTAAAATCCATCCTTCCTTATTTGTGGTAATAATAATAGCTCAGATAGTGAGACCATAATCCAATTTCACAGAATCACAGAATCACTATGGCTGGAAAAGACCTTTAAGAACATCCAGGCCAACCATTATCTAACTCTACCAGGGCCACCACTACACTATATCCTTGAGCACCACATCTAGACACCTTTTAAATACATCCAGGGATGGCAATTCAACCATTTCCCTGGGCAGACTGTTCCAGTCTTTGATGACCCTTTTGGTATAGAAGTTTTTCCTAATGTCCAACCTAAACCTCTCCTGGCATAACTTGAGACCAGTTCCTCTTGTCCTACTGGTTGTGACTTGTGAGAAGAGACCAACACCCACCTCTCTACAACCTCCTTTAAGGTAGTTGTAGAGAGCATTAAGGTCTCCCCGCAGCCTCCTTTTCTCCAGGCTAAACAGCCCCACCTCCCTCAGTCACTCCTCCTAAAACTTATTCTCAAGACCCTTCACCAGCTTCGTTGCCCTTCTCGGGACCTGCTCCATCATCTCTATGTCTTTCTTGTATTGCAGTGCCCCAAACCGAACACAGTACTCAAGCTGCAGCCGCACAAGTGCTGAGTACAGTGAAACAATCACTTCTCTAGTCCTGCTGGTCACAGTATTCCTGATGCAAGTTAGGATGCTGTTGGCCTTCTTGGCCATCTGGGCACAGTGCTGGTTCATGTTCAGATGGCTGTCAATCAACACCCCCTGGTCCCTTTCTGCCCAGCAGCTTTCCAACCACTCCTTCCCAAGCCTGTAGTGTTGCAGCCAAAGTGCAGGATTCAGCACTTGGCCTTGTTGAAGCCCATATGATTGGCTCCAGCCCATTGATCCAGCCTGTCCAAGTCCCTCTGAAGAACCTTCCTACCCTCCAGCAGATCAACACTCCCACATAATTTCTAAAGCATAAGATCCACCTGGATGTAACTGGAACCATTTGACTTCAACACAGGTCTGACAGAGGACTTAGGAGAGGCACATGGACTTTCCAACATCCAGTTGAGGTTGGAGGACAAGCAGGATGCCTTAAAGCTGTTACAATGGCATGCATACAATGTTTAAACCACTGAATACCACCATGCCACTTAGTGCATCTTCCCTTGTAGGAAGAGATGTGGCTTGGGTTTGGCTAGGATAGAGTTAATTTTCACCAGAAACTGGGAGGTGACCACAGCCAGGATAGACAACCAAACCGGTCAATGGTATATTCAATACCATACTGACATCATGCCTGCTAGATAAGAGCAGGAGGGTGGGCCAGGCAGGGCACACAGTCTCTGGTGCAAACCCATTGGCATAGCTCTAGATGGTCAGTGTATTCAATATCATTCACTTTATAGATTGCTTCATTACTATTATTGATATTACTGCTGTTTCTTCTCCTCTTGCCTTGTTCTATTAAATTCTCCTTATCTTAACCCATGGGGTTTTGCCTTTTTGTCTGCATTCTCCTTCCTATCCCACAGGGCTGTGGGGAAGAGTGTGAGCAGCCATATGGTGCTCAGCTCTCAACTGAGTCTAAACCATGACAAGGTGGTTAAAATATATCTTCTCTGTGGTTAGCAATAAATAATAAAGGATATTAAAAGCTCATTAAAAATTAAACAGTGACTTCTATTGACCTGAAAAGTCATTGAGTCAGTTTCATAAAAGCCAGTGCAGGGCCATACTTGCTGCATTCTGATGTTGCTTCTTAGATTTGTTGTCTGAGTATAGCTATTTTTCAATGTTGTAAGGAGCCATTTTTTCAGCTGAGTAAGAACTGAACTGCTTTTTAAACAGAAGGTTTGCAGACATGAGAGTAAAAAAATATGGCTACCAGATTAGATTATAATTTTTCATTTACTCAGATTAATGAACTAAAAAAAATTGGCCAAATTTGGGTATTTTCATATTGTTTGAATCAATGCTGGATAGAGCAGTTAGTTTACCTTGTGGATTTTTAGCATTCACATGTATAATAATAAAAGTAAAAAGCCATGTTGATTTGACAGAGGCATGTTTCCAACTGTCTGACTACTTTGCATTTGTTATACAGGAAAAATAATTAAATATTCCTCATATAAACTAATATAAATTGTAATCTATAAATGACCAGAAACAATGGAAAGCCTTTTTCACCATAGACACACACACACACAAATCCTCTAAAAGCCAGTCTATGAAAAATACATACTGTAATACTTTTTACAAGTTTTAATCGGGTGCAATTATCTGCAAATATTATCTATTCTTAAAAATTGAAAACATGTATATGTATCAAGCAAGGAACTTGATAATTAATCTCATATTCTATTAGGAATATATTACTCAAACCTTTTCTTGATCTAATTTTGAAGTAACTGATTTAACACATGAGTTTCATTTTGTTATGTTTCATAATCTCAGCTCAGAATCCTAGAAGAATTGCACTTGATGCACAAGCCTGAAAATAGCTTAAGTACAAGTGAAAAGAAAACATCATGAGTGGTTTAAGGTTAATGAAAACAAATCATAAAGCCACCAGGAAAAGCATAACATCTTTCTTGCTTTGAGCCTTCTGTGTCTTTAGGACTTCAGGAGTATTGTATTGGCTGAGAGTAAGCATTCACAGTGATCCACACATTTTATTTTATTTTTTTTTTTAAATTGTTAGGTATGTGGGCTAAATTATGTTTGTAGGGAAAAGCAATTAAGCAGGTTATTTATTCATGCTATAAGAACATTTTCATTTGTCTACTGGTTTTGCTTCATTCCATATTTTCAAGTAAAACCAGCAACTTTCCAATACTGCCAGTACTGCCAGCCTGAAAATTTATCACTACTAGATGATTACCTGGGGTTCTTTTTTTCACTCTTTTTCTCCACTATAACCAGTTGTCATGGGAATCTCCTCTTTGCCTTATTAAACATTTATTTTTCAAGAATACAATGAAATATTTATTAAAAATAATGTGCTCTTTTCTTATCTCCCACAAAGAAGATTCTTTTGTTCCTTTTTTTCTGACATGAAAAGGACAATGTACGACTCAGTGGAAAATAAGCAATTACTTTAGTAATCTCATGTTGTTCTGTGTCACAGGGTTCCATTGATCTTTTCCTCTGTGTTGTCTCTCTAGTGAGTCTAAGTGCTACTGACCACATAGCTGAGAAGCATCAGGTAGAAAGCACAAATGCAAACAGAACCTTTGATACCCTCTTCTCCTGTGACGCATAAAATGTGATTTCTTCATTGTACTCTTAGAGAGCACAGGAAGTCTAGAAAGAAAAGATTTCTTCCCCTTCTCTCCTCTCCTCCCCCTCCCCTCCCCTCCTCTCCCTTTCTCCTTGTATTAACCCAACATAGAATATCCTGCAGGGTGGAGGGTAGAATTTCTCTTACTAAACTCAAGTTCTGAGACAGTTAAAGAGTAATGTATGGGAGAAAAAACATTGGGAAACTGGATAGGCTCAGGAAAACAGAAGTGGTTTGCTTACTCTGAGTCAAAGCATGAGGACAAGGACACCCGCTTCCAAGAAAACACCACTTCAGGGCTTTAAGGAAAACAATGTAGTAAGTGTCTGTCATGATTTGCCTAGAAGGAAGTTGACGCTTTAATCTGCTCAAAAAAATTAGTTTTGTGTCTATTGCTAGGTGAATATCTAAAACTCAAGTACAAAGTGGGCCAAATTCTAATAAAAATGCTAGAAAATATTTATAAATTCAGTATTTAGTTTTGGAACAAAATTCCATATCCCACAATGTAATGAAAAAGGACTATAGCAATAGCAAGTTATTGAGATTAGGTGATAATAAATAAACTTTTGTGCAGACCATTTTCCTAAAAAAAAAAGTTATTCTTTTTAGCTTTTACAAAGTATAATTTAAACACCCCTTCCATAGTATTTCTAGTTCATTAATTCTATACAGGCTGCCTTGTTCTCTGCCCAAAGCAATTTTTCTCATAAGCTATATGTAAAACTTGGTTGCTGCAATGAATATAAGGCCAAAATAATGTCTGGTACATTTTAATTTTTCTCCAAGATTTTAATATCCACAAAAATTATAAAAGTGCCCTTCATACTATAAAATTCTTTAAAGTGTAATAAGCATAGTCATTTTTAATTGGGCAAAGGAAAAATACATAGTGCTTTACCCTGCCAAGTCTCCCTGGCTATACATGTTAACATGAACCCTTCTAAATCAGAAGAGATTAGTCTGCAGTTGAGCCCATTTACCTCACAATGCAGTAAATAAATTGTAAAATAGTATGCATTATTAAACTACAGATTGACAGAAGCTCATAGATACAGGGCACGGTGGCTTAATAGGTATGTTAAAAAAATCATTACATGACAGTAAAAGCTTTCCAGAAGAAAGATCTTTGCTTCAGTCCTTTAATGGGAAATTAAAAATGAATTCCTACCAAATGTCTGTTTCAGTTGCTGCATGCAAAACAGTGCAGGTCACCAGTGTGCTGGCCTATAGTCTTACTGACACAGGAGAAGCCTCAGAATCCCTTTCACATGGGCTCAGGATGTACTCTTTAATTTCAGGCTTCAGTTAACATACCTTGAAGTCTTCTTCAAAAAACTCCATTGAGCACCATTACATACTTCTACAGAAAAGAAAAGGAGTCTTTGCAGAGTGCACCACGGCTAACAAAACTGTTCCTGCTGACTCAGGAGTCTCAAGGCATGATGCCCTGGGGATAAGCTGTTTCTTACAGTGCTCAATTGGGGTGAAAGCTATAGCTTAATAGGTTCATGAGAAAGTTAACTATGTATGACACCACAGACACACACTGTGGTCTTTCTAAGCACTTTCTAAGGAAAAAGGTTTCCTTGCAGAGTCATTTTCTCAGCTGCAGTTGGGCTCTGAATAGTGTAGAAATCCCTTGCAAGATGTTTATTGGCCGTTATTTCCTGTTGGGGTGGAAGAGCACTGGGGTATATCAGGAAGGACTTCACTTCAGCATATGTGACACATATAACAATCAGGGCTGAATTAACTTATTTATGGGAAACCGTAACAACAGAATTCCATGCTGAGTTTTCAGTGGAAATGAGAATTTATCTACACACAGAGTAGGGCCGTGCATATTAACATCAACCCTCTGTCAGTCACCATCTTTCTTGGTTAAAATTTCTGCTAATATCACTAGTCAGAAAAAATTATGATCTCCAGAGAGCACTTCCAAGGATATAAATTTGGCTAATGCTTAGGTTCATCTTTGGTAAAGATTTACCCATTCTATTAACCAGCTATGCAACACTGATTGGCTGCACTAATTAGCTGGCAAAAAGATGGCTGATATGAATATGGACAGCTCAGTCCCATCTTTCTGTACACACCAGACAGCAGAGTCTAGGGACATTGCAGGAATCCTGATGGCTCTAAATAGAAGTGAGAATAAAACCAGATGTGATCAAAAAAATGACACTGTGCTATGAACTCTTGCACCAAGGAAAAGAGGATGTGGAAAATGGCTGAAAGATTTCCTAATAATCTCCTTCCCATTAATCATCCTTGTCATGCAAAATGAATCAGAGTTTATTCGTTCACCTGGAGGCTTCCTTCTATGAAATTATTAACAGAAGATGGAGTTATTGCTTGCAAGCAGACAAAGAAGAAAAGTCCAGAATGAACCCAGTGCCTTAACAGTCTTTCACTAACAACACAATCTCATTTCAGAAGGCTCCAATTCCAATGCAATTACTCTAAATGAACCCTGTGAAATGTTTCATTTTCATAATTCTGCAAGTCAATAGAAATGCAGACCTGTCTGGATGAATGGCTGGTCGGGCTAGCCCTGCACAACACAGAAAAACTCATCCCTACTGTATATTATCTCCCATATTGTATATTTGCCCTCACTACTACTAAAATTGACACTTCAACACATTTAAGTAGTTACATAAAAGACAGCTAGAACAAGAAAGGCATTAAGATAAATTTTCTGTTTGCTAATTATTAGTTTGAGGAGTTACTATCTAATTTACTACTACAGTTTTAAATGACTGGAACCTACCTAGCCTCTACTGATTGTATAGCAAGATCTAAAGAATATAATTTTTTCCACATTCAGTGCCTTTTTTAATTCGAAGCTAAGGACATAGCAAGTGGCAAAAGGATTTATGTCATGCATTTAAAATCAGCGTACTCTCTTGCAGTGATTATTTAACTGGTATATAATAATGGCCTTATTAAATCCAAAGAACGCATAGGTTACAGCTTTCCCAATGTTCAGTCTAAATTAAATAATTAATTTCAAAATCAGTTAGCACATTTTTATTTTATTTTTTTTATTATTATTTTGGAGGATTTGGTGATTGCTTACTTGCTTGATATATTACTGGAAAGAGAAAGGGCCACCACGCCCTAGCTTTTTACTTCCATTTGACTGTCATCCAGCCTCTCTAGTATATGCTGTCTCCACAGACTTCTTTGTTTCCTTGTAGCATCACTCTCAGGAAAATTTCCTATTCAGTCTAGGCACTGAGTATTTATTCTGCATTCACTCTGATCTTTTTGCACTATCAAGCTCATGACAGCCGTGTTCAAAACAGGAAAATATAACACAGACTTCTGGCACAATGAAGATGTGTTTGCAAAAAGATGTGAAAAAACAAATAACTGGATAAACAATATGTTGGAGAGAGTTACTCGGTAGAGCTCCCACCTTTGGCTAGGGACCACTAAATGCAATTAGAAATGCACAAGAAATTTGTGGCCAAGTCTAGCAGCTGAGCAGATAGTTTCTGCCATTTGTCACCATGAGCATTCTGTCAGTAGATGGAAAAAGAACATGCTTGTAGCATTGTCTCAATGGATTTTGCTCCCTATTTCTTCCCTTATTAGCCACGTGTTTGTAGGAATGCAACTTGGCCAAAAAGACTGAGCAAAGAAGTGTTTCAAAAGCCAATTATTTTTTTTTTGTAGAAATATTATATTAGAAATATTATATTAATGTTAAAAATTTGTAATAAAGTTGAACTTTTCATCACAAATCTAAAGGTTTTAATTTTTCAGATTCTTTTGTTTGGATTGATAGTTTCTATATTTGAGAGTGTGTGTGTGTTTATAATAGATACTAAGTAATTGTTATAACATAAATGATAAATCAAAATCAAAAATCTTTGTTAAAATATTTTCAATACTATTAAAAGATAATGATCATGTATGATTAGAAAACACTGTCATTGTTTTTTCAATTATTTTCAATTGAAATCCTAATTTTTCCCCAGGTGTAACTGTTCTAGATCACATAATGATTCCAGATGTCAAGTACCTCTATACTGATCTTAAATTTTAAAATCTGGGCAACAAGAACACAACTGTGAAAAGTTGTTCTTAGCTCTGAATAGCCAAATGCTGCATTTTTGTAAGCACAAACAATGGTCTCTTTTTACATGACCATCATCAAAAAAAAGATTAAACCAACCAAATATTTTAATTGGATGAGAATACTTGCATCCCTTTTATTAATAATCCAAAAAGAGGAAAAATGGACCAGTTTCACTCTATTCCAAACCTTAACAATGCACTTTTGTCTAACTACTGTCATATTCCACAAGAGAAGTGAAGTTGAGTTTCTAATGAATAACCAGAGATTGCACAATGAATCAAAGGCTGGGATTTGTAATTATTTGGATTTTAAAAAAATCTGTATTGCTGTAACTTTTCAGATGAGAAATAAATGCTCTCAAACACAGTGTTCATTATTGATAGATGCAAATTTTATTTATTGTAGTGAGGGAAACTAAATTACTTATAAATTCAGAGAGGTGTTATTCAAAAGTTGCTCACAGGAATCCTACCTATGGGTCAAATTATCCTTTGTTGTATTTGTATTAATTTCAGTGGAATTATAACAGGTTTGAATCTATCTCATGGATTTCTGGAGATACAAGTTAATATTGGTGTGTTTAAAGTTTTTCAGGTATTGCAGATAAATCACGTCAGAATTGAAAAACATGACAGTCATGTAAATCTGATTTCATTAGATAAATATATGAGTTGAATCTCCTATAAATTCTCCACTGCATAATCAATAATATCAAAGGGCTCCTGATACAAATCTGGTATGCTACAATGACCAGCTGTATATTACCTTGTGCTATTATCCTATAACTTATAGTATACATCACAATGCAGATAATCACTACCACATCTGTTTTCCATCAATATCCAGAAGGTATGCAATGTTTATCCAGATTAACAGGGTGACCGCATTATTTGCAGGTTAAGGAAGGAAGAGAATTGAGTTTCCAGGTCTCAACCCTCTACAAAACGTCAAAGAGGAGACTGGCTATGAGAGCTAATATGATCCAAAAAGAGTAGAGGAACATATGAACACATCTGTACTTCTCTGACTACTGCTATTGGAAGAAGGAGACAACAGGAAAAAAAAATGGTATAATCTTACACATTTTTGATAATTCATATTATGTAGTGTAACACAGGCTTAGATATCTAGTTAAAATCTCAACTGAAAGCATGAAAGAAAAAAGGTACTAAAAACACATTACCTCTTCTGGATATTCTGAACAAATCTTCATTCATTTATTTTCCTTATCCTCACCTACATGTGTGTTAACTGAATAAAAGCAAGGCATTTCTCACACAAAGGTGTATCAAAACTACAAAGAGGCAGCTGGGTCACTGTACCTGATCAACCAAGATGCACTGAAAGTGACAAACCACACCTCCATCTGAAACACCCAGGCCAGGCAGAGAGCAGTAGCAGGGCCAGGAGGTGCTGAAATGTCCTGCAGAGTTGGTTGATAACACCTGCCAGTTCTTCAACCTGCTCTAAGGTGTTAGAGGACAATTTTATCTTCAAGTATAGCCATGAATGCATATGTCCATGCCTCTACTCTGTTCAACTGACATATCTCTCATTTTTTCATAAAATATGATAATCTTTCAGTCTGTTCCTACGATGTTATCACTGATGTCATGAACTAGACTGGGTTAACAGTTCAGTGACTAGCATAGTTTAGCCTTACATATGAATGTGAGAACATTAAAAGTGGGTACAGTTAAGGTCAAATTCTACAAATGTTTTTGAGAAAAAATAACTAGAGGAAGATATTTTGACAGTGTCAAAAAGTTTTGTGTCAGCAAGCTGAAAATGACATGCTGAATTTCAGAACACTCTTGTCATTCCAATGGAAGTTTGTAATGGTCAGAACAAAAACAAACAAACAAACAAAAACAATAACAACAACAAAAAAAACCTACCACAAAAAAACCTTCCAGTTAAACTAAATATTTCAGAATATTTCAGTATGACCAGCAACCGTTCTTTAGCTCAAGTCCATTTCAGTACAATGTAAACAACATTTTTCTATGCTATTTGAGATAGAGCTCATCTTCATTCAGATCTATACATGTAAATGTCTTCCTGTGCAGCTGGATCTTTCTTTGTTCTGCATTGCAGTATTTGCAGTGTATCACAATGGGAGAAGGGCTGAACTTGGGCAGTGGACTAAGAAAGATAAACTTTTAAGTTTTTTTATAACACCATGTGTTTCACTTCTAAGGTTAAATCATAATTTTAAATGGTTGATGAGAGGGGAATGATTCAAGTTAAATCACCTCTGTATAGGGATGAAAGAATGCAGAGGGGGAAAGCTAGAAAGCTGTATTTTAGGTCAACTTAAAATATTTCATTTAGATATGAAAGAAAAAGGTTACTTTAATTTCTCTGCTATGCAACTTATTTCCCAACCCTCATCCTTTAAGGGAGCTAACTTCAATCAAATTTTACATGAAAGATGCAATTTCTAATGAAAAAAGTCAAAACACTGTAATTGGCTGAGAGCTGGAAGGATAAATATTTATACCTCAGCTGTAAAATACAGCCTGTTCTCATGCCTTTCTTACAGATAAAATTAATTTTGTTTGATTCAGGAATGCTGGAAAACAGAATATTGAAAGAGGTCAATGCCTTCAAAAAAGCCTGAGAACTCCTTGACTCCTTTTTTCTACAGCTCACAAGCAGCATGGCACTTGCATCCCATAGTCACATATTGTCTTCTGAAAATCATTTATGACATCTACAGGTTTGCCTTTCTTTAAAATAATCACAGGTTTATTCTTTTTGTGAGGGAGAACTTAGCAGCCAAAAAATGCAGCAGCAGCCTGGTCTCCATATAAATTTGAAGACTGAATGAGTGGACGCCCTTGACCTCTAAACTTTGGAGTAGCTATGTGAAGAAGCTGCTCAGTATGCTGCTAGTTCATTCTCCTTCCTTACATGTATTACAGAACTGAGAGGATACTCAAGATATCACTGTGTCTCATTACTTAATTTAAAGGGATTTAAAAATATTAAGTCTAAAACTCTCGTTTTCAAAAAGCTGGGTAACACTTCATAGCAAAATATCCCATCTTCTTTATTGTCAACATTATTTATGAATCTGGGTCAAATCCTTAAGACAAAGCAAAGTAATTGCTTTCAGAGCACTTGAATTTCTACTTTTGAAAAACAATATTTTTCCTGTAGCAGCATTTAATTTCTTGATACATTCTCCAAGCCTTTGTTCTCCTGGCTTGAAGAGATCTGCTGGACTGCTATATGACTGGCTGATGCAAAAATTGTTGAGTTGTGTCATCCTTACTGGAAGAAATGCAGCCTATGTTTTCAGCCAGCCACCTGTTAGTTCTGTGGATTTGCTACTCTATTAACTTTGCAGTCCCTGTACACCCTGCTGTTTCTGCTGCTAAGATTAACAGTGTTCTAAAATAGGATTTGGGATTATGACCACTGGACTAGATGCCCAAGTACAGTAAAGTAGCCACCAGGGTATCTTCTGGGAATAACATACAGAATGCTGTAGACCAGTTCCCCTTCCCTCCATAATCTCAGCATATCTCAGATCTTCTCATATCCTGCTAGATCAAAGCAGAGAAGATTTTTCAGTGTAGTTTCCCTTCCTCATACTGCCAGTGCAGGAGCATACTGCAAGACCTGCACCACCACAACAGTTACTGAAAGATTTTGCTCTTTTGGGAGAGACCCTCGCTGTAGATTAAGGCAGCTTGGAAACTGTTAACTCCCACAGCATGAAACAGACACTAGACTTTTTTATGCAGCACAGGCAATGCATTTGAATGGTAAGACAACAAGGGTTTTGTTGTCTTTTAATATGAGTCACTCTTCAATGCACCGTCACTTTACTTTCCCTTTAAATTGTCATTCATTATGAGAAAATGTTACTGTAAAATTGACTTTTTTTCTTCCTAGCTGTCACCACTAGCAAGATCTATTCTAGGCAAATACAGGATTTGTTTTCAGCTCTTAAATATATTCCTATCTGCAGGACAAAAATCTCTTTATGAATGCAATTAAAAATGTGTCCAACACCATACAGATGTCAGCATACAAAATATTCCTAAGTGGTGCTGTAAGGACAATGGGCTTAGTAACAGCTCAGCTGTTTCTTTATGAGAGAATTTATATAGTTTATTCAATTTGAGATTAAGAACTTTACACAAAATAATTTTGCCAGGTGTTTTATTCTTAGTGAAATTATGGATTCACAGTTTAATTACTCTGTCATTCACAATACTTTACAATGAGGTTGCCTGACAATTCCCATTGTAGAACTTTGTTTTCAGGTGTTTATCTTTGCCACATTTTAGTATTCATGTATGCTAGATATCTTCTTTTAGATTAAAAATTTATGAGAAGTTTCAGCTGAGATCACTTACCCGTTTCTGAGGAAAGTTATAAAAAAACATTTTCAAGATTTTACTTTCAATAATTTCCAGTATCTTCCTCAGTTTCCCTATGAATTAATTTTTCTTCTATCACTGGATGACCTTCAATCACTTCTTCCACATGCAATGTTCTCTTGCTGTGTGAGAGAAAAAAAGAGAGGAAAAATTATAATAAATGTAAATGTTAAAGTTTTGAAAACAATCTTAATTTTTTAATCTCAATTATCAAGATTTTAATTCTACATCAACTTTAACAGACCCAAGAGAAACACATTTTATTAAATTTCTGTTGCCTCTGAAGTATTACATGCAGATAAGTAAAATGAGATTTTTTTCAAAACACATGCAAAAATCAAAAACTTAAGGAGCAGTGAGCCTCCTGACCGATGAAAACTAATCATTATTTTAAACATATTCTGGATTTCTCAGCAGGAGTGTTTTCTCTGATAATACAAAGTGGTTTCCCTTACCTGTGATCTCTGCCATGATTTCATTTTTATTGCCTGAATCTCATATCAAAATAAGTTAGAGTAAGAAGGTATAAAGGCAGAAAGTCAAGGGGGAGAAGATATTTGTGATCAACAAATGAAGTGAAGGTCTCTTGGCTCTCATTATCCAGAGGATTAGCTCAAGGGGAAACATCCATGATGGGCTTGTCTTGAAGTTGACCATGCATTTTATGGAATATATTCATGAACAGATCTCTAGACTGGGAGGCAAAACTATAGCAAAGCTGAAACTGAAATTTCAGTCCTGGGATAAATTCTGATATTTCAGATTTTGATTCTATCCTGTGCAGAGTCAGTGAGAACTTCACCAGACTGTCATGACTTCTCAGATAGGGTGGACAGGGGCTTACCAACTTTATCCATCCATTCCCTCAGGACCCAAGGGTGCACCTCATCAGATCTAATGGACTTGTGCACCTTCAGGTTCCTTAGATGATATTGAACCTGATTTTCTTCTATAGTGGGCGATTGTTCATTCTCACAGTCCTTGCATTTGCCTTTGGTGACCTGGGTGGTGTGGCTGGAGCACCTGGCGATGAAGACTGAGGCAAAAAAGGTGTTGACTACCTCAGCCTTCTCCATATCCCAGGTAGCCAGATATTCACACGAGTCAAAAACAAACAAACAAACAGAACACAAACCCAAACAAACAACAATTTTAAAAAACCAAACACAACAACCACCAACCTATCTTTTCACAATGATGAAGATACTTGACAGGAAACCTCATAACGGAAAATTCCTAATTAATGTAGACCTATCTTTCTGCTGTTATTCTGTGGAATGTATGATGGTGGAAGAGATCATGCTGTATAATTTACCCCAATACACATTAATTTAAATTCAAAAGCACTTTCACTCCGAAGCAGTTTAACTCACAATAATGGCTTCTAAATGTCTCCTATGTTTGCCCCAGGAAGGAGATGCTGTTTCAGAGGACATGGAAATGGTACAAATCCAAAACACATGAAAATAAAGTTTGAATCCATACACTTTTCACTACTAATAATTAGGCTATCTCTGCAGTACTTTGAAAATTAAGATGCTCATGTGACTATATATATATATGGCCTCTGATTACTGCAAAAAGAAACTGCACCACTTCATATTGCTGGAAGTAAATGTTTCTTCTGAACAATATTCAGAAACTTCAGGTAGTGGTTTAAAAATAGAAGAGAAAGAAGAGAAAAGAAGAAAACAGTCCTTTTTCTCAACAGTACTTGACATAAATGAAACATGTATTAGGAATTACAACGAAGACCTAAAATGGTACCAATATAAATTATTTCAGTCTACTCAAGTAATCTCATTACTAGTGATACTGTAGCAATTGTTATGTGTGATGACCCTTCCCTAGCATCAGCAGTCAAAACTTCTAGAGCAAAAACACTCACAGAAAAGTGAAGCTATATGATGGTGGTTTTAAATTATTGCAATCATCTAAGATAGAGCTTGTGTCCCTTTCCAGACAGCTTTGTCAACAAACCATTTCTTTGAGAGTTCTAGAGAGCTGACATTCCAAGCTCTTTTAAACATCTGTAAGATACATTTTGGTGCAGAGAAAGGGGGACCTACTGTATTTAGAAATTTGAGCCACATCTTCTTCAAGATATACAAAGACATATATGCTGAAATCTCATAATTCTTAAAAACAGCAAAGTTGGAGTTTTCTTTATTGTTTTTTTTGTTTGTTTGTATTTCCTTCTGAGTTTTTAGAAGTCAAGCATTCCAAATGCTTTCTACAATTGGAAATACATTTTAAAAAAATAAATAAATATCAGATTCCCACAAAATCACATCCTTCCAGGGTTTCAAACATCAAGTTTGAACTATGACGCTGCTGATAATTCTCCTGATGACTCTCCTATGAGATTTCTGTCAGCTTCCTTCTGCCCTTCCTGGCTTTGCCACTGATCACTCCATTTCACAACTAGGGTACCCTTTTTTATCTATCACCTTCTCTGAAAACCCCTGAAACTTATCATAGAATGCTCCAGGTTGAAAGGGACCTCTAAAGGTCATCTAGTCCAACCCTCCTGGAGTAAGCAGGGACATCCTCAACTAGATCAGGTTTCTCAGAGACTCATCAAGCCTGACCTTGAATGTCTCCAGTGTTCAAGTGTTCATTCTATTATTGCTGGCTGAGACTGGAAGAACCAAAGAAAAGATGACCTGTGCCTCAGAATCTCTCACCACCCATCCCAAGGCCCTAAAGTCTCTTTTAACTGTTCTTGGACTACTGCATCCTCTCCACTTACATGGAAGATTAGTAACAGGTAACAAGCCGGGGACTGCACCAGGCTAGCAGTTTCCTAGTGGCATCCCTAAGCCGGGGTCCAGAGAGACAGTATACCTCCCTACCTGGCACACTGAACCCTCTGTTGCCCTCAGAAGGGAGTCACCCATGACTATAACCCTTCTTGTCTTCCTTGTGGATGGTGTTGCAATATGGGTGGTAGGCTTTTCTGACTGTCCCTTTGTCCTGAAAGCTTAAAGGTATTGCAAACCCCCTATAAGTAGTTTTGGGTGAATCAATGCCTATGCAAGCTTCTGTGAGAGATTTCCCAGACTGTAACTAAGCAAAAGCCTGTGAGTGTACAGTGCCATGTAAATATATTAGATGAGGTCTAAAGCTGGAGAACTGTGTCCCAGTTATTCTGCATTGTACAGACAGGGCTATGGTACTGCTCTGGCTACAGTTTTTTTCTGCAGCCATCTTGCATAGCTTTACTTCAATGATTTGGATATATCAAGAAAGAATACACTTTAAACTGTCTTTCAAATAAAAATGTCTATAGCTGATGTCACAAAAATATCAGAAAATAATTTTTTATATACTTTTTTTATTTTTTTCAGGAAATAATAACACAGTTGTCTGAGGAATACTTGATAACTCAGACACAGTTTGTAACAGCTGAGAGGCACTTCAAATGAATGGCGAGGTGAGACTTAAAAAGACTTCATAACCAAAAGAAGCAGCTTTATATTGTGACATAAAGGAGAATCCTACAATAATAGTCTCTGCTCAGACTGTGCTTTCCTCTGAAGATGTAAAGACTTGACAGCAGAAGAGAAAAGAGGCCTCAGTTCTCAGCACGCTTCCCTGCTTCTGCAGTGTCCCAGATATCACACCTCCACTGGGATGCCATAAGCCAGAAGAAGGTTATCTACTCAAATGTGACTACTGATTTTTCTTCAGAAGCATTGCTTAACCTCAGTTTTCTGCAAAATGTCTTAAAACTAACACTTCAGGTCTATCACCACACAAAAACCTGCCAGACATTATCAGCAAGTCTGACTCTGCACTAGCTAGAGGCACAAAAGTGAATGTGCAACTATCATTTCTTTCATGCTGTGAGCAAGGGTTACTCCTCCTGAATTTAAGATCTCAGTTCAGGTCCTAGCAAGGAAGTTAACCTTACATGTGCCTGAGCCTCATGCACAGTGAACCCACAGAGCTGTAACTGCTTTTAAGTCTCTAACACTTTCCAACACTCCCCACAAACCAAGAGCTATGGCTATGCTAGCATGGATGTCTGAATAACAGAAATAGGAGAAGCAGAGTCAAAAATAAAATAAATGCTTTCCCATTGCACTGCAATAAATTTCAGGCTTTGAGTTTTGCATAAGGTCCTTGATGGTCCTTGATAACACCAACATCTCCAACACAGAAAATGCCACTGTTATCAGCTGATAATGCAGACATAACCCCATTTGAAAAGATACAGGAAAGAAAAAAACTTTTTGCACATATATCCCAAGAATTGTAGAATGTTCTTATTTTACTTCATTATTTCTGGGATGGAAGGGGGAGAAAGACAGAAAAGGGAGAGTTGCTTACCTTCAGAACTGACTAGCTACTCTTGTCTACCTATTCCTAATACAAATTCCAAAACCCAAAATATTGCCTTCTAAACACTTTTGTTCTCCCTTCCCCATGTTAAAACTAAGACATGAAGATAAAAGAAGGGAAAACAGATAGGCGGGACTGGAGTAAAAGGAGTGGTGTGAGAGAGCAATCAGTGGAACAAAAAGCAGAAGATTTGAATCATTCTGTACTTCACAGCTACCAAGCTACATGACTGGGAGCAGCAAGTTGTCACCCGTTACAAAGTGACATTCAAAATAATTAAAATTTATTCATGGTAAATTTCAATCACTAGAGATACCCACAGAATTCCATAAGGTTGTTGAAGACAAATAGTTAAAAATGTTTCAGACAAACAAAAGAGACAAAAGTTACTCTACAGCTCTCCCAGAGAAGTCCTGTACAAATGGTATTAAGCTCATCAACCTCTAACCACTAAAGAGGAGTTTTGAGTGTCAGCATTTCTGACAAATGACAGGTTAACTTTCATCCATACCTTTCATCTTTATGCTTCAACTGGGCTGCTAGTAATTTTTTCTTCTCATTTTTAGTCTCCGCATCGAATTTGTACTTGAATCTCTGAGAGCAAAACCTACTGTCAGGAGTATGTTTGTACAGTACACATGTGCTAGGGCTATAGTTCTGTTTGGGGTTTGTGTAATCGTAAAATAAACAAGGACTTGCTAAGACTGTTGGGTAAGCACTGCCCACTTCTTAGCCTTTTGTCTTGGCACCGAGTCTTAAAAACTGCAGATAAGTGCCAACACATTTTCCTTCTAGGCTATGAACAGTTTTACAGAAAACAGTGCAACAACAAAAGGTGAGTACTTTGATCTAGCTGCAGATGGAACAAGTCCAGAGCATGCAACCAAACCCAGGAGCTAGACAACATCCCCAGCTTTCACAGCATAGGCACAGCTGCACTGAACCAAAATTCAGTTTTCTAGGCTGGTTTAGACTTGAATTGCCTTTGACCTCATAGTGTGCTGTGCACAGTAGTGGCATAAATCCACCATGGAGAACTGAGGAACACCTCAGGACATCATCTCACTCTGTGAATGTCCACACGCTTTGGCTGAGGCTTGAGGGAGTTCAGTCTAGTCTAAATAACCTGCTGTCCCCTTGCTAAGTGGGCACTCTAGACACAGATTCACTAGCCTGGGATGCGAGGAAAGGGGAATGGGGATTGCCTCTTGGCCATTATCTCACAGCTCCTTTTATTCTAACATAGATGATCAGCATCTATGAACACAGTAAAATCTTGCAGCCTCTTAAACAGCAGCAGCTCTGTTACAGCTCAAGGGGAGAAAAACAAGAGGGCTGTTGGACATAAAGAGAAGAAGGACAGAGACTACATCTCTCTTTATCCCCAAGAATCTTGGCTATGGGGCACCTAATTAAGACCTTACTATGACAGTCCTATGTAGATAGAGTAGCCTGGCTCTTACCAGAACTTAGATGGAGACTTGTGGTTATAATATATACCCCTGCTTTGTCTGAGCTTGTGTGACCTGTCTTTCCCTGTCACACTCCCCGTGTACTCTGGGGAGACTCAATCTGCCCAGTCACATTGGAAATACCTCTGCACCTGCATAGTGGTCCTGCAGTTTGCGACATTACATGGAGGTGTAAAACATGACCCTCTCATGCTGCTGTGTGCTCAGTGCTACAGCACACCCATTCAGTTATAAAAGATGATCAAAAACCTGACCGAAGAATCCTGCCAGCACTTCATTTCTGACATGACTCTGCTGAGCTAATCGTCTGTTCTGTCTCTGCTGGTTAATTGCAGAAAGAAGTACAATGGCTTTGCTCATAAGTACTCTCAGCCCAGTTGGCATCAAAAGCTCACATGAACACAATGCTTGATGATTATCCAGAGAAATCATGGCAAGGAGGGTAGAAAGCAAAATGCTGCTATTGTTACTCATCTTAATTGACAATAGGGAAGGAAAACAATTAAATACTGAAAGAAGGACAACAAGGCTGCCACTTTGAAAAAAGCCGAAAGCTCCAGATGGTTGTCACTTCACAGAGCTGCCTCAGCTGTTCATGACATGTAGCCTGCATTAGTGCCAAGTTGTCAGAAGCACAGTTTGAAATGGTCAACCAGAATAATAAATGGGGTCTTTGAACACACACAGTGGAGTTTCAAATATGACCTTAACACTTTCTCTCTTGAGACTGCAGTCTAGTATGTCAAAATAAGTACATCAAAGTATTTCCAAGAGGACTGAAAAGGGCAAAGTATTATTCATCCCACAGTAGAATATACATTGGAAAACTGACCTATCTTACTCACAGAGTATATATCAGTAGCAAAGTTCTTTGTGCTGTTATTTACATAAATTTGTCTGTATGTGCTCTGGCCCTTACAGATTTAATGGTAATAAGCCTCATCTACAGCTATTCTATTTTACACAGGGTTTTTTTCATACACTTAGCTGTGACTTTTACACTGCTTGAAGAAGTGCAAGACAAAGGAACAGAGATTATACCCAAAATGTATTGACAGAGGGTATCTGCAAAGAAAGTATCTACCAGATGATTAACCAATAGTTTTTATTCCATAATGAAAAGACCTGATCCGCACCATTAAGAAAGTAGCTCATCACAACCATGTAGGACAATAGTTCTGGGTTATGTCAGCCACAGCAGGGGGTTGTTAGGAATAATTACCCATGAGACTAGCCACAAAAGAAAATATACTCATTTCACATAGACCACCAAAGGATAATCACCTTGCAGTGAATTTTGTTGAGTAGTCATGCAGAATTAATCTAAACATGCCTTTCAGTGGTACAAGGCTTTAAAACTTTTTTTCAGGATGTGAAGTTAACTTGCCTTTCAGTAAGATTTAAAATGCCTCTTCTAATACTCAGCAAATGATGCAGACAAATAATGAAAAATGTGAAATCCTGAGACATGCCTACGGAATTTCTAAAAGATAGTTAGGATCTTGAAAGAGTGGCAATTAGTATGTAAGAGTGGCAATTAATATGTTCAAAGAATGAAATCTTTGCTTAATTCTGCAGTAGTAAAATCTCTGAATAGGTAATAGAAACTAAAGGGTAATATACCAACATGAAAAGTCCTAAAAAAAAAAAAAGGAAGTCAGAAGACAGCATATCAACAACTTCAAGCATCAGACTGTTCAGGGGAGCAGCCAAAGCCAACACTTCTCCACCTGGCTGATGCCTGCCTTCCCAGTAGAAGCTTTCACTGGAGCTGTTAACACAGCAGTGTCTCCACCTCAGCCACTCACCATGTGTGTTAGCCAAGAAAAACAACATTATGTGTGCTTATAGTTTGCATATGATAGTGTTTTCAAACTTCCACGAGTAAAATATGCCCAGATGAGTGTGATCCAAAGAACTCCATGTTCCAATAACAACAAATATCATGGCTACCCTTTTTTCCTTTTATACAAAAAAAAAAAAGATTCTACATACAGCTGACCAGCCTGGCTCCCACCTAATAAAGTACTCAAAAGAATGCTGAGTTTACGTTTATGGCTAATGTACAAAGGGGCTATTTGCATACTTACAGAAAGTAGGTGATTAAGTTTGATGGAGGTAACAGTCATTGGTGACTCTTTTTTTCCTGTAGACTTGAAAGCATGAAGTTTCTCATCATTCTGATCAACGCTTTTAGCTTAAAAGGAATACAAAATATGAGGAAATAAAATGTAAGTCTTCCTGAAGAATCGCATACAATATATACTTTTTCTTAGATCATCTATACGTATTAAATGCATCATCTTCTTTACAGTAACCTTTATGGGGGAATTAAGCCAGAAAACTATATAGATTGGTATGTCTTTTGTTACCCTCTAGCCACACTTCAGCTCTGGTTGGCACCTCTGGTACTATAGCAATACAAACTGCTATACATACAGAAATTATAAGAATACTAACTGGTATCTGTCAAACTGGAGTGCCTTCATCACATAAGCCCAAACAGCCTAAACAGCTTCCCAGACTCAGGGGATGAGAAGTGCTTATCAAATGTTTTCTACAGAAAAATTACTTTGAGGTCAGGATTCAGGGTTACATGTCATGGCAAAACGGGCTATCTTCTTTATGTAGTAGGAGAAAAACAGGAAGACGCACATCAGCAAATAAAGCTGCTTCCACAGAAGATTGCACCGTCTGACCTGACAAGGCATCTGTTTCCATCAGCAAGTCTCATTCACTCATTTTATTAATTTGTATGGCTGTCCTGAATCTTATGCTGAGCCTGGCACCTCTAATTTACCTTGGGCTTAAACCCTAGGCTTTTAAAAAGCAAATGCTTTCAAATAAATTGGCTTCTTTTCAAAAGACATCTCCTGCAGTTTTAATCCAGAAGGCTGTGCTGTACTGACTGTTCATTACTTTTCTTAGCAGAAGAGTTTATATTTTCTCTAGTTTTACTTTCTGTAGCACCAGTGTGCCTATATACAGGCATGCATGTACAACTGGAAAAATATTTTCATCTTATCAGTGGTTTAATTGTAAAGGTTTCTATGTTATTGTCATTCACAACTTGATACATCCAGTTCAAAGAAAACATTTTGCTGTAGAAAATTAAATTATTTGAAAAATAAGAAAAGAGGGAAAGAAATAAAGATGAAATATTAAACAGCCTAATCTGTGGGGCACATAACAGTCTGCTAAGAAGCTTTAACAAATGGTAGCAACAAAGAGCAGTTAATTAGGAACAATGTTTATGTTGTTTCTTAGCTGCTAGAATTCTTTTGCATAATGAAAAAATCTACAAAATAATTAAACACTAGCAAGGAAAACATTATAATAGATGAAATATTAAATCATCTGTAACCTTCCAAATTTCATGTGCTCTCAAAGATATCAGTCCTTTGCCACTTTTAAAACATTTTCCACATAGATTCTCAGGATTGTGTCACTGAGGTCAGATTCAAGGTCTTTCACAAATCAAAATTTGTATAGTTTCTCTGCTTTGGAAAATTTGTGATACTTTCATCGTGTTCCTTCTCTAACTTTTCCAGAAAGCTGGGGTTTTTTTGTTTGTTTGTTTGTTTGTTTTTGTGGATAGCAAATTGGATCTCTTTTCCTTTATCTTCTTATTTCTTTCTTTTCTCTTAGTAGAAAGTATGTGATGGGATTTTATCTTCAATTCACTAGGGTTTAAAATTCTTTGTCATTCACACTTACTTAAGCTTTGAAGCCATTCATCAGTCACCTTCCCTACCTGTTAAGATGGTATATAAAAGATAGAAGTCTACTGACTACTCCTTTCTTGTTATTTTATATGGGTGATTTCCACTGTTACAAGACTCTTGTTAGAATGCGTCAAGTATAGAGAGCAGAGAATTATTTAATTTGTTGCATCTGACAAAAATTCTTAGACTGTTTGGACTGAAATTGCAAAATGTAATATCTGGTAAGCAGGTAGCAGCATAAGAGATTGATAAACTAGAAATTCTGCCTATAAAGATATACTTTATACAGCTAGAGAAGTTTTAAATCATTTATTTATTGTTCTTTTAGGTTAAAGCAGTGGCATATTAAGTCATAATGAACTCAGCA
The DNA here is from genome assembly GCA_027560015.1 of Chloroceryle amazona. Classification (NCBI taxonomy): domain Eukaryota; kingdom Metazoa; phylum Chordata; class Aves; order Coraciiformes; family Cerylidae; genus Chloroceryle; species Chloroceryle amazona. The sequence goes on along the minus strand of JANHFX010016978.1, from coordinate 110,965 downwards.
CATATTGAAGACAAAGAAAATTTTTCTTCATCTACACTAGTGTAATTTCAGTGATGCCAAAGTAAAAAGCCAACATGTACTTTCAAATTGAATCAAAGATTAATCCAAGTCATATCAGGCTCCAAGTTCACATTCAAAGTGTCACTTTTGTACACTTGATTATAACTGCAGTGTCCATAAATAATTGTACTGCAGAGTTCATAAGTGATGTCTCAGCAGCCTCTATGTCAGATGGACTCAATTATTAATAGAACCATGCACTTCATAACTGTCACCCCTGCAAAGTCACACTTGGACAACAAAAAGTCAAGGCGTTGCCTGGCTGGTAAAAAAAGCAGCAGTGATGAAGGTCCTGAGGGCCCAGGCAAAAATTGCTTTCATTACACAAGAAGGTGAATTACAAATTAAGATTTCCAGATAACCATATGATTCCAGAGTTCAGTGATTTACAAATCAGATACAGAAACAAAGAACATCAAAGTTGATGCTTACATATTAATAATCTATAACCTTGCTTCTGACATAGTAAATAATTAGCTAGTTCTTAATCCCATAGTCATAAACAAAGAGAATACAAAATGACTAGGAACATCTGTTGTATGTCACATGTTTAAAAAATGCAATCCTGCCACAGTTCAACAAATCTTGTGTTCAAATTAAATAGGCAAATGAATGCCAGCATGTATTAGTTTGTGTGTTTGGTCCATTTTTGGTAGCAGTAGCTAGGCTATATTCTGCTTATTGTCATCTACCCTGCAGTGACAGATCTATTGCAAAAGAAAAACAAAAGATCTACACTTCTACATATGAGGGTGTTTGTCTTGCAATAACCAAACACAGAAGAGCTACATTCAATACACTTCCCTGTTGCCTTTCTATGGAGCTGTTATCCTGTTATCAGAAAATCTTAAAAGGAAGAAGGAGAAAGGGAGTGTGGGAAGGAGTAAAGGCTAAGGGAAGGTTGATCTTTCCTAAGGGTTTTGGAAGACAACTTAAATTTTGATCACAGCATGACTGAAAATGTTTGGGATCCTATCTGTCTTGGAGTTTAAAATTGCCTTCTGTTGAAGGGATGCTGCTCTGGGGGTGCTGAAATAACAGTGGCAGTCACCCTAAACATATTAGTTTTTCACTGCTTACTCACAGACTCCACTATATATTAAAAATTAAAACATCCATACATTCAAGAAGCGTGTTCAGCTTGAGTTTGAAAAATCTTATCTTTTTATGCTGTTACAGAGCTTTCATGTACTGAAAATCCGCCCTTACATTTCATTAAAACACAAGAAACCGAGGTGATTTCAGACCTCAATGAGTTTGTTTATTTATTTATTTATTTGCAGAGTGCTTGTATTTTCTATGTGACTTTGCCTTTTACAGTTTGCTAGTTGATACAATAGGAAACTTAGGAAGTCCAATCAGATACATATTTGTTTAATGATTTAGGAATACCACATATCCAATGAACATGTTTGAAAATATTTAAAATCTATTCAGGTGTCTGATCAATTAGCAACATATAATAGGGTATAAAAGGCTCTTAAGCAAAGGACAAACTAAACTTTCTTAGAGAATTTTCTGATGCAGAGGCTCAGATAAATGGAAATCTTCCTACTGACCATAGCAGGAATCTGATTCACCATTTATTTTGTTTCTATTATTGTTATTCACATTTAATTCTTCCCCAAACTTTGATTACCTAATCGTATGTTCCCAGAAATACTACAGTAATATATTACATAGAAATTTTTTTAGGTTTGAATTACAAATTCTATCTATTTCCAAAATACTGTTCTTTGAATGTATTCAGATCTGGAATTTTGGATCAGAAAAGGAGTGTGAGAGGATTTCCATAATTCACTTTTTCTCAGAAGTTCCCAAACTAGCAGAGAGTCAATACAGAGCACATGGCCTCTTGGTGCTTTAACACTGACCATGGCAAGATTTATATACATTACAAATGATCCTAAACCTGTTGCTATGTCTTTCTTTCCTGTAGCAGACCATGGGGTTAAAATCCACAGTTATTTTATTGTAATTATTGCAGTCAATTTGACGTTTGCAGTTTACATGTTTGTAGTTCACTTTTTACTGTATGTTACAAAGTCTTCACATAAACCATTAAACATAGGAAACCTGAGCTGTTCAGAAAGTCCAAATGTTAATATTTGCAAGCACTATTTATCTAGAGTCCAAAACGGAAAACTGCAGCTTACAAATATTCAGAGTTTCTCAGCAGTGAAGGTAAACTGGAGCTCCCCAGGAGCTCTGGCCAATTGCTTACAGAAAGGAGAAACCATGCTTTAACAGACTGCAATGTGAACCTGTCTCCTCCAGGGAGATCTAACAGGTTTCTCTACAAATAAGCTATGAAAAAAAAAGGATCATTGCATGGGATGACACCAGTCAGTTCTAAACAACACATTTCCACCAGCTAGATGAGGATGTCAGAAGGTGTGTCCCCTGCTCAAATGTACCATTGTACCAGGAATCATCCCTCAGTGAGAAGTACTGGTTCTATCAAAACCACACCTTTCCTTCCTGAGCTGTCAGGAACAATCTATCCTCGAAGAGCTAAAACAACAAAATGTAACTCTGTCCTGCCTTTCAAAACATGGGGAGAAAGAATAATGGGCGGAAGGAGGCCTAATAGCTAGCATTGGCACATAATTGATCGGATTCATTAAGGATGCTTGTCATGGAGGCACCCAGAAAACAAAGTGCAGCCACAATTCAAAATTCTAAACATCTGATTTATCTAAACATCTGAAATTGTTTCATGTAGCTAAAATGCTGTAGTAATACTGGGGCTACGGTTGCTTTTGGTTAACTGTCTTGTATCTTTTCTGCACTTAAAACTCCTGAAGCATTCACACAAATCATCACCTGTCCAGACAGCGGGCAAAGTCCTTTCCTGAAAGCTAAGGCATAAACTCTTGCTACTTAATTCTGACCCAGAAGAAACTGCTTTCTTCTACATTAATTCAATCATTAAGTTAATGATTCCCTTGGGGAGACAAAGTATACATTGTAGAAAACTGTTTCAAACTATCAACTTCTTTGAGAAAGCAAGATTTGTATTTGTCATTTATAAAGTTCATGCAGGACTATGAATTTAGTTCACTGCTAGTTCTCAACAGAGACTAGCTATGATGGTAAGAACAGTGCTTGGGGAAATCAAAAGTTGCTGCATATAGAGAGAATGAAGTAATGTGCTGTATATATATAAAGGGAAAACTGATGTATATATAAGTGAATTAGACAACTTGGTTACAATCACATGGCAGAGTCAGAAAGAGCTGACAAACATTCTGATATGAAGACTTCTTAATCATGGGAAAAAAAAACGAAGTCTTTTAAAGACTAATGCACTGTATTGCCTTTAGAAATGCTGTTTACTAGAGACTGTAAACAAAATGTAGGGACTCTATTGAAAACGGGTATTTTAGACTTAGTAAACTAACTAAACTTATCAAGTTGAAGACTTTTTTTTCTTCAGGTTCAACTATCCTGCTCTCAAGCATACTACTCAATTTCCAGTTCAGCAAGGAATATACAGCAGGTGTCATTTTCCTGCAGCTCAACAAACTATATTGACAGTATATTTTGCTTATTCATGGACATATTTTCATTGCCCATTCCCTTGTAAATTGTTTCCTTTTTTTCACGGTTATAATTTTGTTCTAAAAACTCCATTTTTAGTAAACTCCTATTTGAACAGCTCCATCACATTAAAAATAATAAAAAATTCGTTTTACCCAGAGCTTACAAGAATGATGCATTATTCTTCAGTTCTTAGAATCATGACTCTCTTTGCACTAACCAAGATAATGACAAAATCCTTAATTTTCCATATACTTTCAGTCCCCAGCTTTACTTGCCAGCTAAGCTACCAATCTGAACCTCTCTCTGTGGAAAACCTTTGAATTTTATTTCCTAACGTTCCCTCTGAATTTCTCTAATTCACATTCTGATAGACTCTGGATCTCAACACCGAGGCTTCAGCCTGGGGTTAATGAAAATGAACAGTTCATATGAGGTATTTTTGCCATATGCTGCCAAAAATACTTTCCTTTCAATGTCTTATTTATTGCAAAGGCATCTTCCTCAATTAATCCCCCTCCCAGCTGATCTCACTCTCAGGTTAAAGAGATAAATTTCATCTTCACATATGGCTTTTCTTCCCCAGCCTAACAAGGTAGTGACTACTAATGACAGGTTTTCTGTCTTGGACCACTTAGGAGAGAGAATTCATTTATTGTAATTCGGGTATTTTTGCAGGATCATTGCGGATCACTGCTAAAAATATTAATTTCTTTTACTCTGTATTTAAAGTTGGTATAACCTTTGCTGAATAGAATAGAACACTGTGTGTCACTGCATACATGCTCAATTTTTATTTCAGCTTTCTTCAGCCACCACTTTACCGAACAAACATGTTTAGATGCTAGGAGGTCTAGCTGCTGTAGAAGCATCATACTCCTCTGCTTGCCATCCTGTCGAGGCCTGAGAGAAAAGTTATATATAGCTTTGGTTTTTTTTTGGACAGCTACAGTAGGAGATACAGGAAGAGAGTCTGACTTCTCTCAGGTCTACCCACAATGTGCAGCAGGAGACATGCCTCATTTGATGGTCTAACACTGACCCTGTCAGCTGATCTTAATTTTTATATTTCCAGTGACAAAGAATCCGTCAAAAAACTATGAGCTGCTTCAATGGTTAATTAACATCTCAGATAAATGTATTGTCTGAAATATGTCTTGTTTCTGATTCCACACTTGGGATCTTATTATACTTGCCTCTTTTCATGACACCAAAGAAACATCTCTAAACCATTTTTCTGTTTCTAGAAAAGCCTGTGTGTACCAAGATCAAATCACAACTGATATTTCCCTCCAAAAACTTTATTTTTTTAGGTCACCTAGGTAGCATACTCATCATTCGTGCAGCTTCTCTATGAAATCTCTCAAATTTTTCTTGAAATGGGAAAACCAGAGATAAGCACAGAGTTTCGTAAGTTAACAAAATATAAGGTGGAGACCAGAGCACTCTGCTCTGCATTCTAGCCCTGCAGACCACACTGACTGACCTTCAGCATTTCAGGGGTATCTGCATTCCCTTCAGTGCAGTACAAAGAGGGAAACCAAACACATGGACGTTTGATTTCACATACTTTGTCATGATTATAGGCTTCCATGTTCACATGATGTATTTATTGGCAATGTATTTGTCAACTTTAGGTGTGTGCTTCACAGGCACAAAATCAAATGCTTCAGGACCTTGTGTCCAGATTGCATATGAGATTCTCTGGGCCATACCCTCAACTGTGAGTTCAACCTTGCTTCAGCCAGAAGAAAAACTATACACTGACAACAGCAGTGATATGCTTGGGTATGTACATCAAGACTCTAACTACAGACATAAGGTAAATCCACACCTAAAGAGCACTCCTCCAGTTTATAGTCACTGGTGTAGATTGACCTGCTACAATGCCAGGTCTCTTTTTGCAGTGCAGATTCCCCGAACTGAGGCCTCCATTCATTAAATTCAATGAAATGAAGATTTATTTAAAGCAAACATCTTAAGGTATCCAGTCCATAAGCAGCCAACTGTACTTCAAACACTACCCAATACTATCAGTTAATTTACCTCACTAATAAAGTAAATCCTTGATTGGCTTTCTGCGGGAGTTTCTGTGAAGCCACCCCCTTAAATTTCTTCCAATTAGGAAGAAATTAGTTTTGATATTGTGGTAAACAATTTCAGGCTTCTTAAATTCTACAGGCACAGTGACAACTCCTCCATTCAAGACAGTGGTGAACAAAATGTTGGAACTTCCAATTACACCTTGTAAGGACTTGGTGAAGTAAAAGAACAATTTATGCTGTTCTTTGAAGTACAGGTAAGGTGAATATACACCCTGTGGAAGCCTTGGAAGTTAATAGGAAATGTTAAACTGGGTATGTTAAATTAATTAACATGACTTTGATGATATGAGAGTTAGGCTATACATTGTTTACAGTCAAACATGGAATTTCAAAAGGGTCTATTGTGAAGGAGTCAAGCCACAATCATCCTAACTTATGCTTATGCACTAAACATGCCTCTGTACTTATTTGTTTTTATTTCTTTCTTCTAGATAAAATAGTTTGTTGTCAAAAAATGTCCTAAAAAGACAGCAAGTTATCTTACATAGTCTTAGCAGACTGACTACTGACAATCTCTGATTAAAAGAAAACTGAAACATCGTTCTTTCCTCTCCCTAGAAATAGTGGTAAATGCTTACATTTGCTGTAGTTTAAAAAAATTACCTTTATAATTTTAGATGGTCAGAGGCAAACAGAAAAGTAGCACTTGTGATCTGCTATGCATGAGAGTAAAAGGTTTCTTTTCATCAGGCCCAAGTCTTACTTTATGTTATGTTGTATTTCACCTCATTAATCTCTGGGGTGTAATACCACACAAGTTTTACAGCTAGCTAACCTCTACCTACAGCATGGTTATTCTTCTTTTCTACTAGTATAAGTCAAAAAGAAATTTTGTCATTCAATGGTTCAAATACAGTAAAAAAATCACACTCTAAAAATGCCCACAGTGTCTTATTGCTTATACAGAGATTTATTATTTGAAAACTGTTTTGATTCTCCACAGCAAATGACTAAGAGCAGAAGCCTATAAGCACAATGATTGCCTCCTCCCTCAGGGCCAGTTCGTATTTCATACTTGTACAAGTTCACAAAACAAGTCCAAAAGAATCACCACCTACTTACTTGCCATGGAAGAGCTAATCACAGACCTTTTTCTCCAATAAAGTACTATGGGGAGAAAATGTGGTGCTTAAAATAATGTGAAGTTTGGACATTTAAAAAAAATTAAAAATAAGAAAATTGTAATACTCAGCTTCATTCTAGTGGTTTTTTTAGCATTTCTTTGGTGAAATAACATAAAAATGAAGTAGTTTATCTTTTATTAATTTTAGAAAATCAGTCCAAATGAAGCAGCTTTGACATGCTTAGCATGCCTCTTGTTTTTACCTCACACAGCTCAGGAGGTGGCTACTGTAGTACCCAGGCTTAATACAGGGTCACTTCATGTGTTTTCTGCAGGTAGAGCTGGTCTGCTATATCATCAAGCAACCATTGTTACAGATACAAACTTTGCTTTGAATTTGCTTAATTTTAAGCTTAAAGGTATAATAATTGGTAATTACAATATCTTATGGACACAGTGAACTACCTTTCCATGAGTAGTATTTGCACTTACACTGTGAGTTTCACCCTGCTATAATGCAGCAGCTACATGATTCTTATCTCTAGTTCATCTGTCAAGGGCTCACAAAGAAATGTTTTGTCTTTAGTTCTCTGTGACTAAATTACTAAATATCTTCCAAATAATGTAATAATAAATTTTAAAAAAAAAGTTATAGTTGTATATTTCCTTACAACAATGTTATAATTTTCTTTTGAAATTTGGAGGGAACTCTATGTAATCATAAATGTGAGGACACACGGTTACTTAGGTAATCAGTAGCATGAGAGGTGTCTAGGAGACATTTTGTCCTTTAAAATGCAATCAGCAAACTACTGAATGAACAACCCAGTGCCCTAACTATGAATTTCATCACATCGAATTCATATCTAGAGGAATAGATTCTCTCACAAATGCAAAATGATGGCGGAAGGGGCAGGCAAAAGCAGCAGCTGGGCTGTGAAGGAGAATGTTATTAAGAGAAACTTGACTGTCTGACATTGCAATAATACAAACAATGATTGCTCCAAGGAAATGGATTTCTGTAATCATATTTTCTCATTGTAAACTTACTGTACCTTGAAAGTCTCCTTTTCAAGGAGCATACTCCATGCTTTTTTTTTTTGCTTTGTCTGTTCAGGGTAGAAGCTATACACCATGGCAGAACTGCATCTGATGTAGCTTTCTAAGGTCAAAATGTTTGCTGAGATGAAGATGATGAGGTAGGAAATGAATAGTGGAGGATCAAATTCGTCCTTATTTTGGTAGTCCATTTATGGCTTCTCAAACCCGTATTGTGACTGAGTGTTGTTTTCATCTCTGAAAGAATAATTTCAGCAGATGTTTCAGGGGCCCTTTCAGCAAAGGAGTGGGTAAGAAGATGGGATTAATACAAGGATTTCTAACTGGCTATGAGACAGGGTATTTGTCACACAAATCATTATCTCAGTGACCATCATTATCTCAGTGACCAGGTATGACTTTATCATACTTTAAGTATTAATATACAGCTTCCAAATGACATTTTTGCTTAGTGGTAACTTCTAAATAACAAGGCAGGAGGGAATACAACTGAAACAACTATGGGGGAAGCCACAGTCACAGTCTGATCATCAAGATCATAGGCAGAACAGATGCCATATGTGTCAACACATATCATATCTACAACAGTGATCTCTGCCATTTTACCTCAAGCAAAAAAGGACAAACAAGTCAGTATTGTTCAGCAACCAGGGCTGAGGTTGGTTATTAACAATGATGGAAAAATCCAAAACATTTACACCAAAGCCAGCCTTACCAGATTGCAGCATTTCTTCTCTTTGGAGTTGCAAGAGGACTTGAAGACACTTCAGCTCAAGGAGGAATTTTTTTTTTTTATTGCTCTTGGGGTTTTTTGTTGTTTTGTTTTGTTTGTTTGTTTGCTTTGGTTGGTTTTCTCTATAGCCAGAGCACAGCCAAGTCTCTTGGGTGACAGCTTCTAGAAATTATATTGGTATTTTCTCAAAAATCAGGAAAAATGAATTCTACCTGAATATAACATAATCTGTAGTTAAAAAATATCATCTCACTTTTTGCACAGTAATAACCTTTCATCTTTCTCATGTCCTTGATTTTGCTTTTTACAGAATGTCTTCATTTCACTAGGATCACTGAAGCAGTACTTTTAACCTGTAGAGGTTTCTTAGCCTTCACATTTATAAAAAGATTTAAAAGTTATTGGCTTGCTCTGAATGTAATCCTACTACTGTTGGAGGACTCTGCATATTATTTGAATTTTTCTTAATGCTTCCATTAAAAAGGCTCCTCTGTGATTTTTATTAAATTTCTCCCTGTAATTTTTTATTACTTCACAGTTGTTGTCTTCATTTTCACTGAGGTTCATAAACCCTGAAAGACAGATTCAAGAAAAAATATATTTCAAATTTAATAGATTTTTAATTTTAAAAGATTTTTTTTTTGAGTTCCACATAACTCTACTCTTTTAGATTAATAAATTCTTCCAAATTTGGACCCCAAACCATCATTTACATCTGTCAAAGCTCAGATATGCTTCTACATCCACTCATGTAAATCAAAGTAGACATATCAAGATGAATGACAAACCTGGTTTTGTGTATGTTTAATTCACCATATCAGTTCTTATAACAGAAGTAACCAGAGTAAAATTCAGTAAGAATTCCTGTATGATACCAGAAAGATCTAACATTTCTAAAATTTCCAAGGTTCTCCTGCCAGAAAAGCTGATGAACATCTGTCCAAAAGAATAAAAATAACTTCAGAGATAATACCACAGAATTCCCAAATTTGAGATGCTATGTTCCTCATCTTCTGTATAAAGACATATATCACATCTAGTATGACTTGTACTCTTCCATGAACATAATTTATTTAAAGACTGTAAAGCCTAAATTAATATTTGAGGGTTTGATTTTCACCTTTCCTTGAGATTTCTACAACTCAAAAAGAAGACATGGATATCCAAAGCAAGCTTCATTTTATACTGAGAACATCAAAAGTGTAAATGAAACAGTAAAATCTGCAGTGGCACACAGAAATTGGCCTCCTCTTCAGAAATTTCCTGTCTCAATGTCATAATTGTCCTACAACAAAAACTTTGCATTCACACCAAAAAGGCATTATTTGCAAACACAACTAGGCATAACCACATAGAAAGCAAACACAATCTAAGAGTAAGCATAAGATTAGGTGCCTTAAGGAAGAAAAATATACAATATATAAAAATAGCGAAAGTATCTTTTCAAACCTTAACAGTGGCACATCAGTGTCCCTCCTATTGGTATCTCTGCTCTTCAGTAAATAATAAATTTGGTCTTCTCTCACCAATAGCAAGCTGAATTAAAAACACAGTCTTTACTTTTACAGCTACAGAAGGAAACACTACCATTCACCTCAGCAATATCCACAAGTATGTCTGGTATTGTACACTGTTGCTCTGCAAAAAGCACATTTTTCAGTAGCCTTAATTATGCTTAAAATATGGGACTGAATTTATGAAAGGAAATAATTCCCTACATGTTCACTCTTTAGTCTGCACTTACATTTCTGTCACTCAGCAAAGCTGTTTTGTGACTATAACTAGATCAGAGACAAATTTCTTTCAAAACTATATACTAAAATCACCTATCTCTTAAAACTGCAAGTGATGAAACAAAGGGTGAAGTAAGTTTTCTAGTAAGTGCTCTACACACCATACATATATTCCACAATGTGCCCAAGAACTTAACATTAATGTGATCCTTATTTCCTCACACTGGAGCTTGTGAAGGAGGTGACAAACGACAGCATTATGGAAGCACATTCTTGTCAAATTTTTCATCTGATGACAAAAATATACAAAATCTATCTCCTAATTCATATGATACTGGAAGTGTGAATGGTGTGCCTTCACATGCTGTTAAGTACACACACTCTCTTGACTGACACCACCAGTATGCAGGGTGTAATGCAAAGATAAAGATCACATCTGTTTTGGAAAGCACAAGTCAGCCACAGGCAAAGTACACTGGAAGAGAAAGGAAGACTATGTGAGATATATGTGTCTTCCTGATTGTTTTCTTTTAAGTAAATTATTTTTGTCATGAACACAGTATTCATAGTTATAGTAAAAATCATTTATTCAGAGGGATTTGAGCTATAAAAGTGTCATGGTTTAGGATCAGGGCAGCCCCTTAGATCAATAACAGACACACTCTGTTAACCCCCCTCCCTCCCCAAAGGTGAAGAGAACGGGAATAAGGGGGAGAGACTTATCAATCAGAAAAGGAAACTGGAACAGCTTTAATGGGAATAATAATAATAAAAAAATAGAATATGTACAAATATATACAAATCCAGTATCAAACCCAGCCCCCCCGATGGTAATTACATCACCGTCACCACTGATGCTGTGGAGCAGGCACTGGGGGGGGTCCCAGACTGGGCCCCACAGCAGATGGGAGCTGTGTTCAGGAGCTGGTTTCTGGTACCGGATTCAGAAACACACAGTTTTGGATCGAAGGCAGAA
>JANHFX010016978.1:71565-90596 GCA_027560015.1 Chloroceryle amazona | reverse complement strand
GAAAAGAAAAGAAAAGAAAAGAAAAGAAAAGAAAAGAAAAGAAAAGAAAAGAAAAGAAAAGAAAAGAAAAAGAAAAAGAAAAAGAAAAAGAAAAAGAAAAAGAAGAAAAAGAAAAGAAGAAAAAGAAAAAGCTCCGTCTCAAAAAAAGAGACCTGTTCCTTGTTGCCAGTCCAGACTCCTCATCTCTCCAAATCCTGCACTCTCCTCATTGAGAGGAATACAAATCATTTCACTCTTACTCTCAAAGATACAGATGGGGATTCAGAGCAAAATGCTTTTTTAGGCAGGCTGCACTAAGAACATCACATTTCAGAAGGGATCCTTAAAAGTTTGGGCAGAGGACTGAAGCCTCTTCAGCTGCAAAGGAAACTGCTCTTTGCCACAGCAGGTGCGTTTCTCTCTGGGGTGCTCATAGCAAAGGCACAGCCTGGTCTTCTACAGACAGGGACAAAGCTGTTCAAGTTTCTCTCACCTCTCAAAAGACAGGTATTCCTCCATCAGCTAGGGGACGAGAAGAATAGCATGCAAAAAGATCACCCAGATTTTATCCCCCTGGGAAGCATCAAAGAACTGCAGAGAATGAAAGACTGAGGATCCCTCTGGTCAGCTGTCATGTACAATGGAAGAGGAAATAATGACTATGTTAGCTGCTTAATTCCTGCATGGAATATGAATCCTGGCCTAGTCATGCTAGGAAAGTAATTCATGTTTTAGTTTAGTGTCTTTTTCTAGTTGTCATTTAAGTTTGCTCCAGAGCTTGGCTTAACTTTCCAAGACAATTCCATTTTAGCATATAACAATGCTCTACCTGGGGATACATTAATGTGCTTCCTATTTGACCAAAACAGCATTTGGCAACGAAATTCACATGGGGAACATGAGAATTAAAAACCTTGAAATACTGCGCTTTTAGACATAAACTGTCATGACACAAAAGAAAATGTTTATTATATATGCCTTTTCAGACATCTTTTTTTCATATAAAAATATTCAAACTAGTCTCACTATTATTCCTAGAGAGTACTACACAATTATCATATAGATTTATCACAGTGTAACTAATATATTTTCATTTTCATTTGTCACATGCTAACAGAAATTTTTATACACAGTGTTATTATACAAAATTGTAGTGGTAGTCATAGGGGACACACATACATGTCATGCCACTATGTTTTCTACATTAAGATGCATTTCACTTTGTTTTTTAATGAACTTAATTATTCATTTAAAGCAGTAAATAACTCGGGTTTAAAAAAAAAAAAGATATGGCAATAGGTAATAGATCCTATCACGTAAATACCTTACAATCACTGGATAAGTTACAATCATTTTGAAACTGAATCTTACAAACTGACATCCACCAAGTAGCTTTGTTCCCACTTACATTTGTCTTTTTCCCCTATTGCTAAAGTGAAAGAAAAAAGAAAGATAAAACAGTCTAATCTGACCACAGAAAGAATTGTTTAGCCAAATTTATGTTCCTGATGTTTTGGGGGTTTTGTTTGTTCGTTTGTTTTTAATATGTATATGTGTAATTATATTTACGTATGCATACTCACACCAAGGTATGAGTGGTTACAATTTCATCAGTAATGAATACCAGGTAAGCTACTTATTCATTATTTAATTTTCCATATTTAAATCAGAACCACATATAACAAGAAAGGATGTCAGGGGAGGGAGGAGGGTATGCATGCTTGTCCCACTCTCAAATAGGAGATGAAGACAGAAGCTGGAATTATTATTACCAGAAGAAACTCTGCACTGCCCCTTTCACCACCAGACTTCATAAAGCCGCAGCATGAACTAGTTTAAAAAATGCCAATGCAGGATTCTGCCGTTGGGTTATTATAGCCCTGCTTATACAACTCAATAAATCAAAGGACCAAATGCAATTTAGCTCATCCAAAAAATCCAGTCAGGATATATGACCTGTAGCTCCACAAAGACTCAGAACAATTTCCTTAAAAGCAAGTGTTTAATCTTCACAAGAGAAACATAGAAAATAGATTTAACACAATAAATGGTCTACATGTACTTAATTTACCTAATTTAGTGGGTTTTGCAAGCTATGACTGATCTAAGTGCTTAAAGAACTATTGAGTAGATTCTCTTTATCAGCCCATTCCTTCAAATCATACCCTAACCAGCTCTATTTCAATTCCTCTGGGACAGACTTTCCCCTTAAAACTGCTTTGTTCTAGATTTACAGTCAGATTTATTCTCTCTTTTCACCTCTTAAGACCATAAGTCAAACCAGTTTACTGCTCTGAGTACAACAAAATAAAATTTCAAAGGCATCAAGTCCTACACTAGCAGGTGCAAGGTGAAAAGATATTGAAAATAGAAGGGTTTAAACAAACAAGAGGCAAAATTTCAGTAATGGCAGGTATTTGTGTGTTCTGCAAAAATGTCTGAGGATTTTTTTAAAAGTGTGTAGCTAAGTTGATTAGTTTATTGAGTTTTAAATTTTTAACATTTACAAAGTCAGCTGTTATAAAAATAAAACCAAATCATAGCTGCACTTGAACCACAAAGTGACAAGTGCTCTCTCCTTTAGAGCCACAATCTGTGTGTCCACCTGCCCGGCAGCAATCAGCACCATTCTTCCTCATCTCCGTCCATGTGTAGAAGTGTAGAAGCTATGAATGGTATTGCCTTACTGTAGGGACCTGGTAGAGATTTTTTCTTAAACAAAGCACTGGTCTGTCATATGAATAGACAGGTGATTGTGTTCTGCCATCGCATGCCTCACAGTGGTTTCCCTGGTTGATGCCATATCAGCTGCAAGTGGCAGTGCAGTGGGAACAGGCAGTGATGTCCTGCTGGGAGCCAACTGACATCAGTCAACAGGCAAATTGCACCATGAAAGGAAGTGCAATGGGATTGAAACAACTTTCTGTAAATTAAGAAAAGTAGATCTTAAATACTTCAATTACCTTAACTTCTGCTACTGATTTTTATTTTGGGGGTGGGGTAGGGGTATGTGGTTTGTGTCTTAACGATTTCCTTTCCAAAGCAGGGACTGTCTTCATATTAGTCACTGTGCACTCATAAAGCTAATTCACGTAATAGGTATTTTCACAAAACAATCTCATTATAAGCAGAAGAATATAACCAGAATAGTAATTTCCATCATTTCAATGCCCTAAACCAATTTCAGATTCTTTCTACTTTTCTGTAAACACCATTTCATTGTATTGACTTTTTCCATAGATTACATTAATTCTAGTACACAGGAGCCAAATGAAGTTTTCAAATCATTTGTGTTCTTTGGGTTAGACAACATTACTATCCTTTTGGCATACAAATCAAGATTTTATATCCTCAAAATGTACTGCTTCATCCTAGAACTATCTATCTAATCTATCTAATGCCCAAAAATCTTCATGAGGCTTGACGCTGTTAAGCATGTTGATATTTCTCTAAAATGAGGAATTCTTACAAACACAGGATGAGATCCTTCTCAATATATGGTTTAAGGAAGAGTCCTTACCATTCCTTCTGTCCCCTTTGCAGGCCAGCATCTATTCTTCCCCAATCTGGAGAGGGGCCTTGAACTTACCTCCAGAATAAATGGGTTTGGGTTGCTCTGTCTCTGTTACTGTAAATTTCCATCTTGTCTACTTCACTATTTATTGGATCAGAAAAAGAAAGAAGGTACAAGAGTGACATTAAAGTCTAGTACTGAGATCTACCAGCAGGAATATAGGAGTTGAGATCCACTGTCCTCTTACACTATACAGTATGCTCTGTTGAGAGCATGCTCTGCATAGATTTTTATAGGCAGCCAATCTCAGGACCCATGATATTAAATACCAAGGTGCCAGAAATTAGGTGCTGTGACAGAAACCATCTGTAATTGATCTCTACTGTTCACATCCTGAAAACTGAAGCATAGCCTGAGTACCTTGTTCTCTATCATATAGTTTGAATCCGACAGCCTCAGTGTAAAGGTCAACACACTTTTTCAACCACAGGAGATGGGTAACAGAATGATGCTATGAACTAGTATTTGCCTTCCTCTGAGAAGACAACACAAGCGAAACCCTGCTCCTATGAAAGTCAATGACAGTACTGAAAATTCATTACCTTTGGAGACAGAGGCTCAAACACAGCTTTAAGCAAAAAGAAGAAAGTTATATTATCATGCTGGTTCTGAAGACAAAGGTCAGCAAAGGGAATGATATGGATGGAATGACAAATAGTAAGACATGCCTGAATCCTAGTTACTAACTAACATATGTAATACATGGGATGAGGAATATTAAGATGCCCCTGAATTGTAGTTACTAACCTATGTAGTACACAGAGACAGACATGGTGCTCTGTGGAGTAAGGAGGCCGTAGGCAGAAGCATCACGCTTACCCACAGCACAGATATGAAAAGATGTTTCCTGCATCCTTCCACAGAACTCCTCATAGCAGACACAGGCAAAGCTGTTTCACTTGAAAAGATTAGGCTGAAAAAGTATCAGTGGGCAGCTACAGTACATATTCAAATATTGCATTTAATTGGTGCTAACTGTAAAACCTTTCACTCTCTTAACAAGATAACATGGACTTAAGCTTTTCTACTCTTTGAGTACAAAATATTTTATAAAGGATTTATGGACTGTGGTTGCTTCAGTTAATCATTCTTTTAGTAACAGCTGATCCTTGAAGCTACATTAACATACCATTAACAACAAAATTAAAGGTATCTTAAACCAGAAATTATACTTGCAGTGTAGAGTTCCAATAAAACTACACCTCCCAGCACCAAATGTGATCATCTGATCACATCATGTGATGTGATGTGGAAATGTGATCATCATGCCAGTAACAGTCAAAGAATTATAAGCATAAGGCTATGCTGGATCAAAACAGTTATTTATTTAGTTTAATAGCTCTATTTTGACAGAGATTTTCAAGACAGATACCTGTACATTAACATCTTCTACTAAAAGTCACCTTAAATTAGATCTTGATTAGTATTTTTGCTTTATAGGAAACTTACAGAGGAAAGGATATGAAGTCACATCCATAAGAGCAGACGCACTTCCTAATTCTAATTCTTTGGTAATCAGCACTGAATATATGCACTGATTAGCACATCTTTACAATCTAAGAAATATACAGCAGTATTCCTATAGCCCATCCAAATATCTCACCCTATGATATAATATTAATCTCTAAACTGAGCTTCTCAGATTCATTTTCCTATTGCAAAAAAGTATTTCTTTTGTTATATTGAAAAATAAGCCTGTTAATTTCCTCAGCTAACCTCTAATTTTAGCCGTAAGAAAAGATCACTACTTTGATTCTTTTCTTTATGCCTGTTTTTTCCTAATTGTATCCAATTGCTAACTAAACCTCCAGTCAGTAACAAAAAAAAAGGAAGATAAATCTTCCAAATATAGACCATGCCTTACTGTTTTTTCTATAAAGTACTGGGTTTTGGCAAGCTTTTGGACATTGCAAAAATAAGAATAAATCCATTGGAGTTTTCTGGTACAGCTGATAAGTAGGTATTTCTGTTGTACACAGATGATCAGTTTTTTTCTGAGTACATGAAAGCCAAGAACTTCAGAAAAGTCACCTACACAGATTAGCTTTTTTCCCTTGTTCATTTCATATCGCATATTGTTTTGTAACTTCAGTGGACTTATATTGGGCAGTCACTATGTTCAGCTGACAGGGACTGTGCATGTGGTTGTGCCTAATAGCAAGCATAAACAAACATGTATAAAAGCCAGATTTAAAGCAAATTCTTAACTATTTTGGTGAATGTGCAATATATGAATTTCACATACTTAAACCCATTAAATATTTGAAAGCTGCTTTAAGTAAAATAAAGATTGAGGAAAACACTAACTTCGGGCTATTCAACAGAAAGCATATAATTTTCTGATGACAACCAAAACAGTTACTTTCAGGCATAAAAACAGAAAAATATGACTACTGAAATAATATTTTTACATACCCTGTGAGAACTTATGCAACCTTTTCTCCATGAGGCAAGTACAAGCACATACTCAGAATTGTTTTTCCCTCACTATAAATATATCAGTCTCCTAGGATAACTTAAAACAATTGTGTGGAAACATAATGGCACAAAAGGAGGTTGTTCCAGGAGCAGGAGTGGATAGTTCAATTTGGTGAGTCTAGACAACAGATTTCATGTAGCCTTTCTCAAAACTCTAGGATAAAGTATTTTTTTATCAAAAATGATCTATTGAAATTCATTAGCTTTAACATCTTTCTGAATAACAAAAGTTACATTATCTTCAAAGACTGTGTTTCTCAAAAATGTAGTACTTTTATGCTACCATAAAATAAAAAATAAAAAAGAAGAAAATGTATTGTTAAAACCTGAGAAGTCTGAGAATTATTTAACAAACAACCATCAACAACCTTTTCTGTGAGGAAATCTTGTAAATAAGGACTTGCCAGCATAGGGTCATGAATCCAAATTATCTAAAGGTGTTCTTTCATAGTGTTTTTTATATACCATAGTAAAGACTAATTCCTAATGAAAGCAGACTTAATTAAGTTCAGTTTTATTATTTCCAAAGTAAGTTCAAGTGACTAGCATTGCAACTGTTTCTGTTCTGATTTGGAGCACCTATACAATGTTGCTTAACTAATCCACTTAGAAAACTAATTTTTCCTGGATGGTCTCACATAAATGGGTTCACTGATATGTACTGTGTAAATTCCGCCTTGTATAAAGCATCAGAGGGGAAATACACATGTGGAAATGCCTACATCATGTTTTATGGCAAAAAAGAAATTGAAAATTGACAGCTGAAGTCAGCATTGTTTCAAAGAGATGAGCATGAGCAAGGGGTAATTTTCAACAGCCAGTTCTGCTGAGACAGACCAAATTTTTTCCAGTTCATACATACTTCCTCACATCCTTCTGTTGGAAAAAGAGTAGGAAATTTTGAATCAAAGTTATGCTTCTAACCAATTTCATTAGCAAAAAGGAGTTGAAGACATGACTGAATTCTATCAGGAAAGTAAATAACAAAACTGGATAGATTTAGAAAAGGTAAAAAGCAAAACTAACATTAAGTTAGATCAGCCTCCTAGGAAAATGGAGAAGAAACTTATTTACCAATAAAGAAGTAATCAGAGTATGGACTAGATTTTCTAAGGCACATAACAAAAACTCAGTTTCAAAGAACAGAAAAGAAAGGAGGGGAAGCATAAAGCATGAGGGTCAAGGTTGAGACACTTTCAGATACCTAGACTTTGATAGATTATGTCAATACCTGATGCCATAAAAAGCCATAAATTCCTTGAAGAAAGAGACAGAAAGACTGAGGAGTGAGCTAAGAAGAAAGAGAGTTTGAAGGAAAAATGTGATTCACTGGTAGCAGAAGTGAGGTCTGCAATAAATGGACCGTAGTGAAAAGAAAACATATTCATAACTGAGAGGTTAGTATAGGGGCTTAGGGATGAGCTGTTTTAGGACAACTTGAAGATAGTCTTGCAGTAATAGTATATTGATTTTCTGCATTCAGGGCGAAGCATCCTGCTTAAGGGAAAGAAATACACTGCAGTAGAGAAGTTGTCATACGCTTTACGATCAAATGGAGTACACAGAATCTTTGGAGTAAAAGGAATCCCTTACAGCTTCAGTGGATTTCCTGCATGCCAGTTTGGGTACTGTAAACATAACTTGTTACCAAATCAATCAGTTACAAATTACAGTAGCTCTAATTCTGAAGAATAAACAGCTATCCTGAAAGATGAAAATAAAAAGTACTCTTTTTCTTTTTCCTCTGATATTGGGCTGAAAATTTAATTAATAAGACTGGATGTGTTTCCAAAAGGCACAAAACATGCAGAGAAGGTTTAAGAGTAAGTGGTACTACATTATCACATGTTATGGGCATTAAAACTAACAGCAAATTAATCTGCTATTAAAAGAGAAGAGGCAGACAGCAAGTGTGAGCATCATCATCTATGCCATGCATCCACTGAGGAAGTGGAAGATGAAAGAAATGTTTCATCCTATACAGAACTGAAATGAAGAAATCAGTTATTCAAAATGTAACAAGGCACTTTTCCATAATTACTATAACACTGAAGACAGTCAGAACTGGGATGACAGATTTTTCCACATTAGAACTAATGAAAACAGAATAAGAATAATTAGTTCTATCTCTCAGGAAAGGTGGTAATTGAGAGTAGGATGTTTCACCAAAGAAAGATCATTTGGCTGTTTAGAAATTGTTCTATTAACATAGTGTGGAATAATGACTGGAGGTGACTTAAAAATTAAAATCATATTAAAGGTGCAGCATTGTTCACACATTAAGGAAAGGTATAACATCGGAGAAACTTTCAGGGTAGAGTGCAACTCGTATGTAAGGAATCCATTTCACAGCAGTTCCCTAGGTAATCCTGCTTGCACACAGCACAGGGATGGAGTGAAGATTTCATGGCAAGGCCCTGTGACATTATAGAAGAGATGGAAACTTGATGGTACTACAGAACTGATAAGCTGCCCATTTGACGCAGATTTTGGCAAAGTACTGTCCTTTGTGTGAACTTTGCTCATCATAATGTACCAAAACACACCTCGATCCCAAAGTGTAACCACCCCTCACTGAGTTTGTGAAAGCAGAACAAGAGAAATTTACACCAATCATAACAAAGGTATTTATGACTAGAGTCACTCAAGCTCCATCTTGAAGATAAAAATTATTATAAAAATGGTTTAAATAAGGGGGAATGTCAGGGAAGACATCATCATGGACAAGTCAGGGTAGATGCTATTGCTGATCTGACTCCTGGGATCAGTCAGTGGGCTGAACCTCACTTCCCCCACCATATGGATGCCTTTGGGTAAGATCTGGGTTTTCCAAGTATATCCCCAGGAATCTTCAAAATTTTACTGAGCTGCTCTTTAATGTAACACATTTGGTACACCTACACTCACTGCAGACAGTGAGTTTATCACCAGCAATCCACATGAACTTGTATCTCTGTTCCTCTTAATAAATTGCACTATTCATGCTGCTAGTCACAGTTCTCTCATTGGGCCTCATTGGCTCCTTACTGGCACATGATACAGTGGAGAGCAACCAGAATCAGGGAGTGCAGGGCACTGTTAGTGAATCCAGAGCTGTGAGAGTTCAGATAGGCTGTACACAACTGGACTAATACTGCCAAACTGGATATCTGAGGACCAGCTGGAATGCAAAGGGGGTTATTTTCTGCCAAATTACTTTACCCTTTTCTTGGGACATATAGTAGGTAATGGATACATTATGTTACGTTACTAAATGTACTACATGTATATAACACAACGATTCAAACCAGAGAGATACAAAAGGGAAATAAGATGTCCAGCTGCCTGTTTACCATACCTGCCTTGTAGAAGTAATTTTAAGAAGATAGCATAGTAAAAAAATGGACCAAAGTTAGTTGAATCTTTTATGAAATGCAGACTGGTTTAGAAAAATAGAACTTTATGGTTCATTAACAAGTTTTGATCACCCCACTTGTGTTGGCACATTATATTCTTCAAAGTTCTCTATTTATTATATCAATGCTATTTAAAGAAATATTAAACAAAAATTTCACAGTAAGCTAACAATTACAACAAAGTCTCTGGAAAACAAAAATTGTTACCCAAAATCTCTTAGTGCAATACAACTATTTCTGGGGGAAAAAAACAAAACAAAACAAAACAAAAACACACATACACACAGAAAACAAACAAACAAACAAACAAAAAACCACCAACCAACCAAACCACAAACAAGCAAACAAAAAAAAAACCCAACCAAACAACAAAACAACAACAAAACAAACCACCAAAACCCAAGCTGGATTGCTTTATAGAGTTTTTCCCTCCCATTGCAGTTTTGGCAGTTTGCATAATTACTATGTTTGCATGATGACACTTTAAGATGTTAAGGACTGAATTTCCTTTTGTCCCAGGTTACAATAATTAACTCCAATAATGCCTTTAACTCTCTATCATCCAAAGGGAAATAACATGGATTTCAGTCACTGAAATGCTTAATGTGAAAGTCTTTTTCCACATTAGGGCTATATACTGTTTAGCTGGTGAGGAAATTAAATGCTGGATTCAGGATTATTCTTCAAGTAACAGGCTAACGATCTTATCACACCAGAAATAGGAACACACATTTTTCTCCCATTGAGGTTGAGTTATGAATACGAAATAGAAATTTGGATCCAGGCTGCCTCTATTCCCATATCACCAATTAATTCAGAATGTTATGAGCTCAATTAAAGGCAAAATATAGTCCATGAGTAAAAATGTTGATTAATGTACAACCACCAAGATGTCAACAGTGCCCTCAGGATTGACTAGCACCTGCAGAGGAAAAACTTCAGGCATATTCACTTCTTTGAATAACCTCCAGTGCACACATATTAGTAGGATGGATGGTGTGATATGCAAGACATCCTCCTTCCCCCTATCTACTTTTGCGGTGACAACCTTTCTAGAAGGTGGAACATCATCATTCCTAGAGATCAGTGCAGGCTGCCTACAACAGACAATACTAGCACCAGCAAGCAGTTGCACCCTTATCAAGCAGAATAAAAGGTGTCATGTTCCCCTGGGATTTTACCATCAGATGACACAATATCAATATGATAAAACTGTACAAGTGGCTAAATTAAACCTGGCAAACCTGAACACACAGAGGGCTCTTGTAAATATTTACCAACTTTCTCTCTTGGTTTGGAGAGACAGGCTGATAAAATGATGGTTGGTCTACTTCTCAGAAGTGAACCTGCTCACACCTTGCCACTAACCATGCAGTCACAATGACTGTATATGCAGTGACTGTGAGTCCACCTCTGGAAAGGGATTACTTCCATCTGCTGTAGAAGAGTTCAGGAACCCTTTTTCTCCCTTCACAAAAGTTTTAAAGAGGCAGAAGAATTATGAAAGGAGTGATGGACATGATGAAAAATGTTTCTTTCACTGTCCTGCATTCTTATAGGAATTAGATGAAACTGGTAAATGATGCTTTGATGGTTGTGTTGAAAATAATGTAAATGGCATCTAGAGGAAAGGGATACATGTTATTTATGAATGATGATGAATACATAATAAGCAATACATAGTCACCAGAGACTGGTCTTTTTTCCTTTCAGAATCTTACTTCTCGGTCATTTAAACGTCAAGGAAAATTATGCATGAAATAAAATTCACAGGCAGCATAACATCTAGACAAATTACTAGTGGGTTTTGGAGGTAGAAAAAATTTCATTCAGGAAAAAGCCCTTCTGGTAAAGCAACCTCTTAAGTCCATCTTAAGAGCATGGTTCATGGATATATTTCCAGCAATTCTCAGGAAATCTCCAGAAGTCTACTAAAGGCAAAATCCAAAAGCAAGGTTTTGGGAAACATGCACATCCCTTCCTCCTTACTCATTTATTGTCTGTAGGACTGTGAAAACTAAATTTAGCAGCCAGCAAGCTACATTTAATTTATTTTGCTGGTTTTGAGAGAATAAACAGCAGGAATCAAAGATGGGTGCACCAATGAATGGTTGTCTTGGTTCATTCCTAGGCAAGGAATTGATAACAATATATCCCTGCTTCCTCCTCTACATTATGCTTGAGTTACCTTGCTCTTGCTGAAGACAGAATCAGCCCTAATTTCTTTTTAACTCCTTGCTTAAGTACAAAAACTTAAAAAGAATCAGTCTGAAGTTTTACATACTTCTCACCATTGACAAAAAGTGCATAACAAAGACAAAAAATACTCTAGCTGAAAAGAGAATCAACTACTTATTACTATTTTATGCCTACTTTACATCTTAAGGTTGCATTTGTTATCTTCATTATTGCATTACTTTATTTTCTCAAGCACCATAGGAATGGTTGTGACTCACTGGTATGCAATGCTAAAAAAAGCCCTCGCACAACATAATGTGTTGAAAAAACATTATTTTCAAAAAGTTATATCATCTTAATTTATTAGGGATGTAGATTTGTGACTTCATCAACTTAGTTACTCATTTATACTTTTTTAAGTTAAATGAAACAAAACTAGGCCTATATGATGAATTTTTCATGCTTGCTTTTATCACATGGTAGAAAAAGACAGTTCTTTGAGAGCTAGATCAACAGAGAGATTAAAGTATCTGAAGACATGGGCACAAAGCCTAAGCCTGATGCTTATATGCCCAAAACAGACATTCTTTGGCTGCTTAATCCTGGACTGACTGAGTTATCTGCCTGTCAGTAAACACAAGCACATGACAATAAATAACTTAATGCCTACCTCTTTCCTCACAATAAAATATAAAAAAATAGAAATTAACAAAAAAAAGCACAAACAAAACAAAACAAAAAATAAATAAAAATCAGACAAGGCATTTTCCTGGTCTCTATCTCCTCCAAGGCATAGTCTAGTATGTAGGAAAAGGAATTCTGGTCTATGAAAACATTTGAGCATGGAAGGACTTCTCAGGAAACCAATTAAAGCTAAAGGTGAGGCATTTCCCTTATGAGGCCTATCACAGCATGTCGAATCAATTATTTGCAAGGTCAGAGCTAAGCAAGTGACACAGCTTCATGACTGGTACTTCCATGTAGGAAAAATGTCACTGGGGCCTGTTCCATTAAATACGTTTCCTATGCAAAATAAACAGCTTTAAAGAGCCACATCTACCCATTCACCACACTCAGTGGTTGGGTTCCAACCAGGTCCCAGACTCTGTTCTGTTCAAATCTTTTAATGGCTTTGTTATGTATCTATCCATATTTAGTAGCTTAAATCAGCTGTTACACAGAGATCTTGGGTATTTATTTTAGGAATCTGGACTCTGAACGCCTCAAGTTAAAGGTTAAAAAGAAGACCCTAAGTGACCTTAATGCATTTAGCTTTTAGACAGAAAATAATCCAAGACTTGACAAGCTGCTAACACAGGACTTTGTGGAATTCATATCCTAAATGCAAGATTATAATCTTCAAATTCCAGGATTCAGAAGCCAGAAAACATAAGGTTCTTACATAGATTTTGCATTTATGTGTCAAGGAAAATGTCACAGTTTGATATGAGACTCCTGTACAAACAAGCAAATGATGTGGGCTAAATAGCAAGGAGGTGAGATGTCTGATTCCTGGTCAGAGCCATCAGTCAGACAGTGCAGACCCAAGCAGGTACTGGACTTAGTAACTGAAATCTGGAATTACATTATGTATTGATAGGAACTGGAAGTGAGGTTGTTCAACCCCTTTCACTAAAAAAGGCTACTCAACATTTGCATGAAATTCCACTCTCCTAGACACAGAGAGACCTCCTTTAAAGCCCTTTCCCAACCCAGGGGGATTCCACTGGGACATGCAGTTGAGAATACAACAGCAAATAGCCAGAGAGAGCAAGCTGTGGTGAAATCTGCTTCCAGATAAGTTTTTAATGTGGGATACCTTAAGTGTGATACATTAAAAGCATAGAAAACAGAGCTCCTTTACTCTTCCTTCTCCACTTTCAATCATGGACTTTAACCATTCAGCTAGACAGCCCTGTTTTTCCCTGCTCAAAGACTCTAACCATCAGGAGAGAGGCTAAAATTAATTAAAACAGAGAATTAATACATTTCAAGCTATTAAATCACATATGCACATCTATTATCCAGGCAAAATGAAATACAACAAACAAGGTCTAAACCATATTGCTTTATATCTTCTCAGAAGCAAAGAAAGAGGGACATTTAGAAGTACAATATAGAAATATAATCTTTTCCAGAAACATAGAGACAAATATGTTTTTTATAAAATCTAGCCTTTTGCTATCTTCTGCGTTCACTTGTAACATTAATATTTACACACCATAAAATATGGCTAAAAATAGAACATGAAACAAATACAGATTTTAGCTTTGGGTTTTTTGTTTGGTTGGGGTTTTTTTTTCCTCTTTTTTTTTTTTAAGAAAATAACAATTTCTGAGCAATAGCAAGTGGTGAACGTCAGGTTTTGTCATTCATTTCTTTTCCTATTTTTCCCTTAATAAGGTAACCTTGAGGCAAATTTGCAATAAGACTAGAAGGCCCAAAATAAATCATTTAAGTTCTTTAAAATTACATTGACAGGAATGGAAGAAAAAGAGAGAAAAGGTATTAAAAGAGCTTCTCTGGTTTTATCATCAAGATATACAAAATTCCCAAGGCCCAGTAACAGACAGCTGGTTTTAAAAAGAAATGTTTTTCCATCAGACATTCCTCTACTCTTTAAGGCTAATTGGCAGCATCCACAGAAGAATCATTGAATCTCAAATTAGCCATTTCTGATAGCACATCACACACTGGGATTGTTGAATAATTTGTTTACAAATAGGAGAACAATCTGTGCTAAAAGTTTTGCAGATGAATAGGGACATCTGGAGAAGAGCAGCATTGCATTGATTGTCTCAGAATAGCCCCAGCATACTTCGCAGATCATTAGTCAACAGGATGGCTTGTCTTCACAGTACTGTTAGCTCGACCTATAATTCAAATGTTGTCTCTAACTCCAAATAATGGTGTGGGTTTGGTTTGGGTTTTGGTTTTGTTTTGTTTTGTTTTTTTTTTATTTAAAACTAGTGATTCCTATAGTGTCAGTATCTTTTTTCCAGTCTGTCAGATTGATTTTTGTGGAATTGTCTGTACGTGGCCCATTGGGTGACTTTTGGAGGAAAGGTCCTGAAGTATGCTTGAATGGAGAGCAAGTTAAGGGATGAGAAGAGACAAGAGCTTTAATAAGAAACTCTGTGGCATGGGGGGAGGAAAGCAAGCATCAGTCAGCCAGAGGGCCAACACTGTTGAGTGGTTTTTAGTGTTTAGCATTTCTGTTTAGGCAGAGAAAGGAAATAGCAATGATTTCAAGATATCCTTCTGTCTTTAATTGCTTCTTACTGTGAGAATCCTGTATCTTTCTGTCTTTGATAATTCCTATACTGTAAACTTAAATGTTACAGCTCATCACATAATGTATCATCAAAAGGAAAGTGATAGAATATTTTAGTATTTCTTCTTTAGCTAAAGCATTTCCTTTAAATGGTAGGGATACTATTTTATTATATTAGCAGCAAAAGAAATATTTTCATTTATAGTAAATTTAGAATAAAACCCAGAGCCCATAGTGCACCTTTACACATTCTAACATTGTTAAAATCACTGAAACTTATCTAACTGGTAAAGAATAAAAATCCAGTGACTATAAGAGATGCTCCATTCCATTTACTTTCAAATTCCTTGGACTGCTGTAGATTTGTATACTTAGCTAAAGAACGATTTCAGAAATATTGAGATTTCCATCTCATACTGGTACCTATGTACCTCAAGATGTCTGTAACAAAGCACTCCATACAATTAATCATCATATCCTCAGATGGAGAAGAGAAACGTATTTTCTATTTCTTTGGGGTTTAGTCGGATATGAGGAAGATTAATGTGACCTTCCACACTCATAATTTCAGGATTAAGTTATATCAAATATAGAAGAAGTCTTAAAATTCATTATAAAGATAAAGGAAGTCCATTTCTTATTCAAAATCATCTTGAAAATAAAACCAAGTTAGCAGAATACTGTAGATCCATAAAAAAGAAAAAGTACCTGTAAGTGGTCTGGTATTACTTCTATAAGAGCAAGTCCCCTGTTAAGTTTAGCTTGCTTTATTTTTTGAAATACCTGCTGGTTATCTTACAGGAATTAGATGAAATTTGACTAGTGAGTAGTAAATGGTATGAAAGTAGTTTAACATGCATCAGATAATACAGTGGTGAAGGACAGCATATTAAAATGAGCAGAATTATTAGAAGTCAAACCCCAGAAAATCTTACATTATTCACAAATCCCACAGTTTTACAATGTACCATTATTACACATTACCATGTCTGAACCCTGTTCTACCCAGCTCCCTGCAATATATGGCTAGTTTGCTTACTTCTGTCTGTCTAGACACTGTGATTTCAATGAATACATATCAGAAATTTTCAACCTGTAATTCCACTGCTGTTGACAGGAAGAAAGCTTCTGTGCATGACAGAATAATGTTTAAGATTCACAAGATATGAGTGGAAAATATAATAAAAATCATAGGCATAGCTGTTCTGGGGATGCGACACCACAAACTGGAAGCTCAGAGATGGCTAATGAACAGGGTCACATGCACTAGCAAGAATAAGAAAACAGGTACATTAATGACCTGAAGTTTCACAGACTGAGTTCACACAGTGGAAGGGGGGGAAAAAAAAAAAAAGAGAAAAGAAAAAAAAAAAACAACATGAGAGAGAGAGAGAGAGAGAGAGAAAACCTCTAAGTCTCTCAGGTCACTTTCGCAAATCTGAGGTACTGCTGAACTAGTTCAGCTCTTGTTCAACAAATAGATTAATAAGACCTCTTCACTCATTTATAACGATATCTATGAAAGCCAATGCAGTAGATGCTAATGCTTAGCCCTGTGCCACCTAATCAGCTTCCTCATTCCAGAGGCATCATCAGAAACTGAGATTTATGTGCTAAGCACATTTTGAACATTCAGAAAATCATTACCCTTACATTGATGGATGCACAAAATAAAGCAAGGGCAAAAAGACAAGTAGACAGCTGTGAGAAAAGGGGAGAACAACCTGTAATTCATACATGTCAACCTGATTCACATAAAGCAGAACAACTAAGGCAGTTATGAAAAAGTAATTTTACACAAACAGCTGAGGCGTCTTGCAAATAAAATACAATAAATTCTCTGATGGAAGGACAGTGATAAAACACTGGAAATGGAGGCAGAATCTACAGAAAGCACTGAGAAGACCAACAAAGAACAAAGTGAAAAGGTTAAGTTACATGTATGTAGAACATGGTTTTATAGTTACTATGGATAGTAGTTAATATGGATAAAGGAGGGGGAAGATACAAAGGTAACAAGCAGTGTGACCTGGAAAGCTGCGTGTATTGTCCTCAGTGAAGCTAAGGATATTCTAGTTTGCTCCAGTTACATTGCAGTTTATAAAACATGCTCAAGAACAGACACCCAAGAGATAGGCTGGACTGCAGGGCTGAACAGAGGGAGATGAGGTAGTGCTGAAGAGAGATCATCAACTCATCAGTGAGGAAGACAGCTGACTAAAGTCACGTAAAGATAAAATGTGATGAAGTGTTGTAAAAGTGTCAACAGCAGGGGACAGAGTTGGAGGATGACTTCAGTGGAGCTGGGCAAAGGCAAGGGTTATTTCCTTAGGTCAGTCAAGCAGCTAGTCTGATTTTCCCATGTTCCTTTTAGTGTCTGATATAGATGCAAACCATGTGCGAACATTTGCACATGTTCTTCTCTCCTTGCACAGCTGCAGCACAGCTGGTTCTGTTCCACTGTCAGCTTTTGAGCACTACAGAAGCTCTGCTGGCACAGAGACCATCTGAAGTGAGTGGCTGCATCCTTACTATGAACCTTGCAGAAACTAGTCTCCCCAGCAACAAGTGCAAGCTTGGGTGGTGGAACTGAAGAGGTCTGTCAGGTTGAAACATTGAATGTTCAACTTGCAGTGTGTTTGGTTTTTTAACACCGAGTTATTCTTTGTTTGAGACTTAGAAATAGGGAAGTTAATGCTTTATCCATGCAGAAAAATACTGCAAAATTAACACTAGTTACCAAATAAAAAACAATTGACATCAACAACCACAGATTAAAATACTACTTTTTTTATACAACTACTAACATAATTTCTTTTAAATGAAACAAAGCAATAAATAACAGAGAAACATGAAGAATCACATCAAGCATACAATTACCTGATGAACAAATCCTGCAGATAAGCTTGAGTTTCTTGGACAACTGTTTGATTTGCAGGAAAGTATTAGTAATATATGATTGATAGAGACAGATATGATAATTTTAGTGACATTACAAGCCTCCTTTTGGCTGTGAAACACATGACATTTACCTGTACTGCAGAAAATGCTACTAAAGCTGAACACGACACCAGGAAAATACATATCAATTGAATTTCACGCACATGGATATTAAATTGTTAAATGAGAACTGTTAAATAAATAAATAATCAATCTTATTTTTAATTTCTAGAATAGTTCAAGATGGAAAAACCCCTGCTATGGTAAAACATTTCCTTGATGATAATTACTGAGAACAAAAAGAGCTACACACCTTAGTAATTACAACTTACTCTAGTGAGAAGGGCACAAGAAGTCTTATTCTTGTTTGCAAAGTCACTTTACAATTCTTTGCCTTTGAAAAGATAATTTGCAGCTGTTTCAATGCCCTTTTATCCTGCCATGTATGTTTGAGTAGACTTAAACAGAGAGCATTTCCTTGGTTCTTCTCCATGGTAACTTCTCAAATTTCTTATATCTGTTAAAAATTAAAATTCTTGGTAAGAAAATTGAGACTACTCTTTCCAAAAACATTGTTTTCGCATATATATATATATATGTGTTGTAGGCTTTTTTCCTGGAATAAAAAAAATACTTTTGTTGACATCTTCCAGAGATAAAACACTAATATGGCCAACTTTAGGTTTATTTCACTCCACAAGATCTCATCCTGCTTTACCCTTTGTCTTTGTGTAAGCACACATTTAGTTTCCTTTTGGTCATGTTGAAATGTTATTGCAAAACCACCAAAGGCTCCAAGTGAAATAGTTATCAAAAGGAAAAAGTAAAATAGCAAATTTCACCACAAAGAAATCCACAATTTAGAGAAGTTTAAAGCAAAATCAATGAACAGATCAAATCTCTTTGAGACCACATTTAACTCTTCTACCATAGCCCCATTACAGTTTAACAATGCAAAACATTAAATCTTCCCAACCTGTGCCCTTCCCAGATTCTTTAACCTTCTGGTCACTGTGTTATGTACACTTGGTGTGGATGACACCAACCTGAGTGGTGCTGTCAATACACCAGAGGGATGGGATGTCATCCCGAGGGACCTAGACAAGCTGGAGAGGTGGGTCCAGGTGAACCTCATGAGGTTCAACAAGAGCAAGTGCAGGGTCCTACATCTGAGCTGGAACAATCCCCACTGTCAATACAGGCTGGGGGAGGA
>JANHFX010016978.1:61018-71320 GCA_027560015.1 Chloroceryle amazona | reverse complement strand
GTTGAGGCCCCATCCCTGGAGACATTCAAGGTGGGGCTTGACAGAGCTCTGAGCAACCTGCTCTAGTTGAAGATGTCTCTGCTCTCAGCAGGGGGATTGGACCAGATGACTTCTAGAGGTCCCTTCCAACCCAGACCTTTCTTTATGTTATGCTATGGAAACCAAAAGGATAATGTGATGTGATTCTGAACTGTGAGATTTTGTGTGGTTTAAAAATATGGTCAGCTAATTAAAGTGGGTAATCACTGGTTCTCGTTTGAAAGGGGTAGGAAAAAGAATAAAACTTCATTATCTCAGAATGATTCAGTTTGAGAAATACCGAAATATCACTTCCCATTTACTTTTCTTCCAAATTGACGTGCCCCAATTTTGTTGCTGGTCCTGACCATTTCTGTAGGCCCCTCTGTCCCTTCATAACTTTTCTATGTGCTGTAGAAGATGGGAGATTTAGAAGAGCATTTAGTGATCTTAGCTTGATAGATGGCTTTTCAATTGTGTGGTCTTACTCCTCCATTCCTTGTCAGTTCTCTCTCCAGGTGCTTCTGGGTTGTGTTCTGAAATACCACAGTAAATTATTTCATTTAGACTTATGTTAAATACACTTACAAGCAAAGAATTAAAACTGAGAAGATTATATATATCAAGATCAGATTAAAAAATGACAAATATAAAGCATCCATTTAGCCTACACCAAACCAAGGCATAACCCTGCTAAAAACTGGAAGGCAGGCTCATTCTTGGAGAAGAGAACCTGGAAAGCTGCTTGATGGAAAAGGACCTGGGGGTGCTGGTTGACAGCCAACTGAACATGAGACAGCCGTGTGCCCAGGTGGAGTGAGTCTAGAGGAGGTCCACAAAGATGATCAGAATGCTGGAGCATCTCTCCTACAAGGACAGGCTGAGGGAGTTGGGGTTGTTCAGCCTGGAGAAGAGAAGAGAAAGCTCTGGGAAGATCTCATAGTAGCCTTCCAGTACCTGAAAGGAGCCTACAGGAAAGATGGGGAGGGACTTTTTACAAGGGCACGTAGTGATAGGACAAAAGATAATAGCTTTAAACTTAAAGAGGGTAGATTCAGATTAGATATAAGGAAGAAGTTCTTAACTGTGAGAGTGGTGAGGCACTGGAAGAGGTTGTCCAGAGAGGTTGTGGGTGTCTCATCCCTGGAAGTTTTCAAGGCTATGATGGATGGGACTTTGAGCAACCTGGTCTAGTGAAGGTGTCACTGCCCATGGCAGAGGGCTGGAACTAGATGATCTTTAGGGCCAACTTTACTTTACTTTACTTTTACTTTCCATAAACCAACGCACCCCAGAGTTGGAAATAAAATGCAGGGTTGGTAGTGAAAGACAAATGGATTTTACTTGTGTCTCTTCTGCAGATATATTGCATAAGGTGTGATGAATTACCAACCCCTACCATAGTTTCTCAGGTACAAGCTGAAGACATTTACAGGTAATTAAGTTTAGGAGTAACCTTCGAAGGTTCATTTAAAAGATTTTTATGAATGTCAAGCAGGAAGTTTGAGTAAAATGTAATCTCAATCTCACAGAAGTAAAGTTACATAAAAACTGAATCTCGCCTTCAACAGCATGTATCTCTCTCATCTAGCTGTTGAAAGCCAATGCATGTCTGTGAGCAGCTATTGGAAAATACACAAGTGAAGAGAGAGACCAAATAAATATCTCTTTTTGATCCACTGAAGCAAAGATTGCTTTTTAAAATGGCATGTCCATTTGTATCTCCAAATTATATCCTTATCTTGCCAGTGGCTATACTCCTCATTCAGATTAAGCCAGGATTTGGCACACTAATAATCAATAATTAAGTAGCAAAGACAATTATAGAGCCAATAGGGAATTTACAGAGAGGAGTTGTTAGTTTATAAATTGATTTTCATTCTAACAGGAGTTTTATTACGAGGCCTGTGTAGCAGTCAGTAGCAGGCACCTGGAATGCTGTTCAGTCCTTCTGCCACTCTCGGATTTTAGATCATTGCAAAACAGAACACTTGTTAGGAGGTGAAGAAGAAAAAGGCAAATAGTTGTCTTTGCTAATAAGAGCAATTTCCAACCAACTATCAGTTTTAACACCTCACACCAGTGACAAAGTAGTGTCATGAAACCAGTGAAGCAATGCTGCCTGTCTTTTGTTTTGCCAGTGTGAGTCATTCATTCACTATTATCCTGGGCTGCAGCTGCCTTGTCTAATGAGGCTAATGAACTGCCTGTTACATCTCTCTGACATTACTGACATATGGAATTGAATAACACAGCACCACTTGGAAAATAAGTGTAAAAATGTGTTGAAATAAATGAACCTGCATATATGAAGAAGCACAGCAGGTATCACACTCTTTCCTCTTGTCATTTGAACAACTCTTCTTGCATGTTTCAAAAGATTTCACTTGCAACATTTTTTCAGTTTTTCCTGTTGTTATTAAATATCTGTTCTTCCCTGTCCAAGTTCTCACACCATATCCATCACTGTGTATAAATATCCATGTGTGTGTATAAATCAGCAACTGAAGTTTTAATATTAGTGGTTATTAAACATTCACCTTAACTTTTAACCTGCTATTAAAAGAGCTGCAATACTTTCAGTAAATATTTCCATGGATGCTAATTTCTTGGTTGGTAACTCAGTTACAGGACAGTATGATTTCCTGTAGTGCAGAATAACAGGACAAAAGACTACTTTAAAGATACTTTAACTTTCAGATTGATGATTATTCAAAACTGAAGTGACAAATAGGTGTGGAATTGGTCTTATGACTAATGGTCTTCTCACTGAGCTGG
Organism: Chloroceryle amazona; assembly: GCA_027560015.1. Classification (NCBI taxonomy): domain Eukaryota; kingdom Metazoa; phylum Chordata; class Aves; order Coraciiformes; family Cerylidae; genus Chloroceryle; species Chloroceryle amazona. Next base: position 68,524 of record JANHFX010016978.1, on the reverse strand, counting down.
AGAAAATTGGTTACAATTGGAAGACTATTCCACTGAGGTGGGGAAGGTCCCTGGGCAGGTTGTTTAACACCACCATGGCTTTAACCATCTGGCCTACCTTGAAGTCTGGCACTACTGCATGTCCTCCCCTCTACACCAGCTGCACAGGATGGAGAGATGAAGCACTAATCTCAGTGAGACCTCAGCTGGTACAGAGCAAGCGGGACTTGCAAGATAGTTTGTTTATCTGATTCCCAGTGAGAAGCTGCTACAGTAAGTTCAACTTCTACAACAAATTAATTTTCAACTTAAGTTGAATTAATTTTCAACATAACAGCAATAGGAGCAAATTTGCCCAGGACTCCAACAAGATGAGCACATTTGATCTGTAAAACCAAGGTAAGACCATACAAATTTTAGATGTGGAAAAAAGTACTTTGAAATACCTGAATATAGCCAGCTAATCTAGATAGATCCATCTTTATTTAAGAGCAGGTAAATGATTCTAACACATGCAGACTAACTCAGTTTCTACTGAGTTACACATTGGAATCTAATTTTAATTCAGTGTGTACCAGCCCATGATATGTTACCACTGACCACAAAACTGGAATTCTACTGGCATATTTATTTATAAACCCACCAAAAGAGCATTTATCTAAAGGGCACTATGACAAACTCTGATTTTATATTATTTGGTGACCCATATTGTTACAGGAGAAACCTGACACACTTTCACAGAAGAAAGAAAACAATAACAAGATGGGAGAAAACAAGATTCTGGTTGCAGAAGATGAGGATAAATAAATTTGACAGATGTTAAGGAGTATTATTTGACAAACATTCACCCTTTTGAGATTCTGAGTAAGTTAGTAAAGAGCAGAGAATGTAAACCAGGTAAGAGCATCTTAAGACAGAGCAACATAAGAAAAAAGCATAGAGAACAATGAGCATTATTTGAGCTCTACTATAAAATTATTGTGCTATTGACTCTAAACATACTATTGCTGCACGCATACAATAAGGTATAAAAAAGAAAGGTATTATATTCCCTGTATTTTTTTTTTCCCCATTTTGAACTGTTATTTTACAAATAGTTTAAAAACCTATGCTGAAAGTAAAAGTAATTCTTGGAGAACTATATGCACTATAGTGACTGTAAAACCACAACCAGACAAAAGTATCCTGCTTTGGAGAATGGACCAGCTAAAGAATACTCCACAGATGCAGCCTACAGAGAGCACTTGGCTCCTGTCACCTCAGCTAATGACTGGAAGTTAAGCGATCTGAAATGTTACGTTAAATCTCAATAATTTTAATAAATAAATAAATAAATAAAATCATCAGTTAATTCCCAGGGCTTGGACTCCTGGCTTTGGTGTGCAATATTATTGTCTGATCCCAGGAGAGTCTGAAATACTGGAGTTGTTGTTCTTTTACTATGTTCTGGTCTTTAGCTTGCCACTGTTCAGCTCTGAGCGAAATCAATGAATGCCCAGAGGAATAAGCACATGAAATCTTAAGGCACACTTTGGGGAAAACAGCATGTTTCACATGCTTATGTCTATCTTTACATAAAAAAAACCCCAACTTTTAAATTCTGGCCCTTATTTTCTCAATCCCGCATAGTAATTAGTTTGGAATACTAATTACCCATCTTTCAAATGCATTGATATTGTCACAAAGAAATCACTATGGAAATAAAAGTTCTTAACATTTCCCAACTCTTTTGCCATTGAAAGCAAGTATTTTTATTAGCATGACATATATAGGAGCAATCACATCTTATGTTTCATAATACAAGTAACTGAAGTTTTTATTCAACTTACCCAAGCCCGTGAATAGTATTTCAAGTGGGTTCCACCCTCACCTACCTGGGATTGACCATATGGTAGGAAGGAAAAATTACTGTTATTAAGTCTACATTAAACTTTTCAGAGAATAATTTTATGAGATACCATAAGGTCATATACTTACTCCAGTCATTAATCTTCTCTGGGCATCTTTAATCAAGCAGTTCTGTCAGAACAATTAAATGATGTTAGGCTTAATCTCTTTAATTATTATGCAGTTTTTTATTTTTAAAGAACCAATGTGTTACTGAATTATTTTCATGTGTGAAATTGCTCTGTTTCAAGCTCTGGATAATACTTAGAATCAGGTTCACCTTATAAAATACACATTTAAAAGGTTTTCTGAATCTGTGATGAAAACACCATATGACCATGACATGTTGGTTTTAGAATTACAGTGAAGTATTCATGTCGAGAGGTCAGGAGATGTATATCACATTTCAAACACAAAGTAACAGAAATCAAACAAGCAAAAATTAAAGCTGGTAGCCAAAGCTCATGAAAGAGATAGGTATAAAATGTCCAGTAAAATAACTCCAAACAATGACTAGAATAGTTTTAGGGACTACTGACATTGGTGCATGGTACTTACTTACAAAGGAAGCCAGAATAAGCATTTTTCACTTGGATTAATTGTATTACTATTTGGATAACCTTTAACCTTTCAATTCACCAAGGATTCTCTTGAATGAATCCTAGGTCCCTATAACAGATTATATACTCATACAATTTCTGGATACTATGACTTAAGTAAGCCACTCTTATTTCACATAAATCAAAAGGTGCTCAATGAGAAATGACAATTTCTAATTACAGATCTGCAAATAAAATATATGTATCACATTATCACCAATTTAAACAATATAGTACAGCAAAGGAACTGAACAAAGACAGAAAGAACCAAGATATGACAAATAAATCCATGATATATTTTCAGTAAAGATTAAATTAAAAAATCTTGAGGTTTGTGGAAGAAAATAATATTCATAGCAATTTTTGAAAGACCAACTCATTCAGGAGATCATGAACATTATTATAAAGAAAACCTGTTGGCTTTTTTTTTTTATTTGTCTGCTATAAAAAAACTGAATGATTACTGCAATATATTGTTAGGAACGAACTTTGCCACTCATCATTTTCAAATAATAAGGTGAAAAACAGACATCTCTTTATTAGAGTCACTACCACATGAGTCCAGCTGTTAATGTTGCTGATACAAAATACAACTCTTCATAAACATAGGATCTAGAAAGTGTGTATTGATGGAGTGTTCTACATGTTACTTCTCACACCTTCGTTAATTTGTCTGGACCTTTTAATGACATAATTTTCCTAGTAATAAAATTAATAGCCTGCTTTCTGGTAGATAGCCACATTTTAAAATGCTAAGAAATGCACAGAGGAAAATTTCTTCCATACAAATATTTCTAAGAAGAAACCTGAAGTTTTTTACCTCAAAATCTAGTGATTATTTTACAACTGTCTGCATCTGAAATTTAAGAAAACATCAACAATTTAAAACCAGTATGTTGATTTTTGTTAATGGTTTTGGAATACTGGGTTAATGAAACCCAAGATGGACAGTCAGCCAAACTGAAGAACCAGATGCTTGGTAAAGGAGTGTCCACAACAAACATTTTCATTTCCATCTATCAGCTATATGGTGTTATGTAAACAAGACCAAAGCAGACGTTTCACATAGGCATTGTAACTACACCAGCCATTGGAGAGGTGTCCTGCAAACCTATGAGAAAGTCCCCATGCATTCTCTGAAAGCAGTCTCATTTTCATGCTGGGGCAACACACTGTTTCTGTTGGGATGATAAATATGCTACTCTGTACCAGTCAGGCTGGTGGATGGTTAATTGCATGGATTCACAGATCAATATTCTACAATCAACGGTCTCAGAGGGAAATCTGATGTTCATCACTCCATTTCCTTTCCCTGTTCACACCTGTCAATTTTATTAGATCATTTTCTGATTTGCTTTAATTAGCAAATTGTCAAAACAACTAACAGTGCTCCACTTTTGCTTTGTCAGTGATGTTGACTTTCTTATTGCAAGCAAGAACCTCAGTTAACAATATGGCTACATTTGGTAACTATGAAAAAGCAGGCAAAAGTAGGGACAGTGAGATATCATAGATCTTATTTAAAATGGCATAAGTATACAGGCCTTTAGGAGGGCACTTTGTTTTTCTAACCACTATATGCAGCACAAGTGTTTTGTTTTACATACTTATTTCAGTCAGTGACTAAGAGTATCAATTCTCATACCAACTGTGCTCAGAAACTTTTATCTTCCCCTTTTTTTTTTTTAATACAACAAGAAAATCTCACCCTATAAGCACTTTTCATTCTACTGTAGTTAAATAGTAATCTTACCAATACTGGGTGGTTTAGTAGGGTAAATTCCATTTAGTCAAAACTCACATCTTGAAGTTTCCTTTGGCACAAGGAAGTGAAGCTCCTCATTCTGAAATGCAAGAGTACGTTGGTCCTTCTAAAATCAGACCAAGGTGGTGTGACCTGCTTTTCCTCTGGCCGGAGGGTCAGTGTACTTGTAGCCATCTGCCAAGGACATATTCCATCTCACACTTCCTGCAGCACCATCCTTAGTACAATCATAAACCACTGTGGAGGGAAGTGGGGGCAAGGGCTACTCACACTCCAACCTGCTGAAGGAGTTTTACACTGAAAAGACTAAATAAATATTTCAAGAGAGGGAAAGTAAGAACACAGTATGGAGGAGGGAAAGCTGCTGGCAAGGATATTGATACCTCTGTGGGTCCTGAACAGAATCTGCACATTGACCTCTGTGTCTTCACACTATGCTCCACCATGGGGGAAATTTGGCAGATGATGGCTCTAACTTATTTACACATGGACATTATAACTTACATGCACTAGTTGGGGAGAAGGAAGGCACACCTGACACTTGGCCATATGCTTTATCCCACCGACAGTAGTACTGCCTTTCCTGAACAGGCTGCTGTGGCTTGCACACTTCAACAGGGATTTCATCTGGTTCCACAAAATATAAGCCAAAATACCAGTGCAGTTAAATACGCAGGAATTCATTTGAATGGAAGGAAGAATGATGGGCATCCCAAAGTGAAGAAGAAATTAAATAAGTAAAAAAACCCTGCTTTCATATGTCAGCTAAAATGTCTTTTCTCTGGGCCACCTAACATTGTAGGAGGAACTCAGAAGGGGACAATGCCAGATGTCAATGGAAAGAACAGATCCTTTGAAGAGAGTCATCAAAAGAGGTAAAATATCACTCCTATTCATAATATAATCTTTGAAAATGCACATTCAGCCCCTTTTGGGAAACGCAACTAATGCTAAGCGAAGCACCCTTTCCATGCTAAAGAAGTTCCTAGGGCTCCTAACATCTAGAAGTCATTACCAAAATGTCCCCCAAATGTATAGGAACCATGCAGAGCCCATGCAGCAAGGAAGAGAAAATTTTCTTTGTCTGAGAGACTCCCTTACAAGTGCTGCCTCTTCACATTGGTAAAGCCTCAAGCAACTCAGAAAGGTGATGGTCCTTCACCCGGCTCTTTAGCCATTTAAGAGTGATGGGGGAGGAGAGCAAAGGGAAAAAAAAGGAAATGTGTGTTTCCCAGGATTTTCATGGCTACTGGCATGCAGCGTGGAAGCCCAGCGGGCGGGATCGTGATGTCTGAAGGTCCTGGGATAGCTAGGCCTGCCAAGGAAGGGAGCTGTTGGATTGAATGTTGATATCCAAAGGTTTTTCCAGATCTCTGTAAAAGGCTGATTGTATAGAGACCATAAATTATTATTTTTATTTCATAAACCAACCTAGAATATTTTCTTGAAACATTTTAGAAGACCCAGAAGTACCCACTCCTGTATGGTATTCCACAGGAATCAGTGCTTAGTATCCAGAAGTACTTTTAATGGAAATTAGTTTAAATATTGTTATCAGTGCAAGGGCCACACAGCTCAATAACTCTTACATGATGAAACAGGACAGTAATGAGGACATGACAGTCACATAAGGTTTTGGGTTTAGACTGACTGGTTGTTTTGGATAGTTTTAAGTCACAGATTGATGAATAAGGAATACAATCTCTCCTTATCCTGGAAAGAGTAGCTTTGGAAAAGATGCAAATGTCATATTACTCAAGCAAATATATTCATATTTTCAGCATGATGCTCCATTAAAAAGGATTTAAACAAAGCCTACCAGCATAAATAAGTCATATGAGCATTCACTTGATTCTCTTTTGTAGATGAGACTAGATAAAGGTATACCACCGTGCTTCTATAATGCATATAATTCTGCTGTCCATGCATGAAAAAATATGCTTATCAAAACACGTTAACGAGGCCTGAAGAAATCATCTATGAGGAAGATGTAAATAAGTCAGTGAGCTTAATTTATCAAAAGAAAATTAACAGATGACTCAATAGAGAATAAGCATACTTGTAGGGATGAAAAATAAGGTATGAAAAAGTGTATTAGATTAGCACAGAAAGTCACTTTATAAATAAAGCTTTGATTTTTACAATTGAGGCTGATCAAGCATTGGAATAAATAAGGCAAAGTGTGTTTCTGTGTAGTTGGCTACCCTTAGATCAGAAAAGCAGAGCTTCTGAGAGACATGCTTTCTTCAAATACAATTTCTTACACATAATTGTATAAAATATAATGGCCTATGCTATAAAGAAACAAAAGAAAAATATTGGATTTAGGCTCTCCTGCTTTTAAAAATATATGAACAAAAGCAAAAATTCGACATTATCAGGAAGTACTTGTTCTCAAGTATTGATGTTAGAATGATCATACAAATTTCCAAGGCTACTCTGTCTCATAGACTGTCACTGGCCTCTCTAGCTATAAAAGGCTACAGAAGGTTTATGTACCTGCAGTCCTGCTTGAACCAAAACAAGCAATTGCACGAGCTAACTAATATGAATGCATAAAATAGTCATAATTGTTAAGGATATTTTAAAATATTTGATAAGGACTTCATTTATATTTAAAGCCCCAAATCTGAATTTTATGATTTTCATGATCAAGATGTATGATTCTAAGATTAATGCAGCCTTCTTCCATCAAGTTTTAGGTAGTGTTCCTTTTCTGGCCTGCAGCACAAGAGCTGCTTTTGTAAAATGACCCACATGGGATTCATAAATACATTACTTTAAAAATGCTGCAATAGGTATAGTAGTGCTGTCACATACCACAGCTGAACACTTTACTGTGTAAATCCACTCTGTCCCCAAAGATCAAAAAGATGAAGAATCTTCTGAGTAGTCAGCATTAAAATTAATCATGGGAGGAAAGTAAAATTGGTTACTCAAGAAGTACGGTACGAGAATGCCAACAGCTAGAACCAGTACTATGAACACAGAAAGCACACAGGTATGTGCTTATCATTAATCCTCATCAATTAAAGAGACTAGACCATTAGCTTCCAGCTATCAGTAATCTGGGGCCGTGGTATTTTTTTGGTCAATGGCTCAAAGTCCAGATGGAGATCAGTGACAAGTGGTGTCTCTCAGGGTTCCGTACTGGGACCTGTATTATTTAGCTTTTATCAACAACATAGACAGAGGGATTGAGTGCACCATCAGCAAGTTTGCAGATGACACCAAGCTGAGTGGTGCTGTTGATACACCAGAGGGATGGGATGTCAT
>JANHFX010016978.1:20953-60918 GCA_027560015.1 Chloroceryle amazona | reverse complement strand
GAGACATTCAAGGTGGGGCTTGACAGAGCTCTGAGCAACCTGCTCTAGTTGAAGATGTCCCTGCTCTCAGCAGGGGGCTTGGACCAGATGGCCTCTAGAGGTGCCTTCCAACCCAGACATTTCTATGTTTCTATTTTGAGAAGGCAGGGTAGAGAGAATTTTTCTGGCCTGCTTATGTTTTCTTCTCTCATCATTATCTTATATGTTTCTGGTTTTACTTAATTTCTTGACATCTTTCCTATAACTCTCATAATTTCAGTTTCTCTATTTCGTATTTCATTTTTACATCACATTTTTTCTCCTGCAGCCATTCACACGACATAAAAGAGGGAAAGGAGATTTTAAAACAGTGCTGAAAATCTTGATCATTAGTGGTACATCAGCAGATTGCATTATACACTCTCACCCTTCAAATTCAAACTAAAAAATTGAGGCTCTTACCTTTTCGTTCTGAGACAGACAACTGACACATATGCCAACCCAGGACTCTTGAATTCAACTCTGCCCTCCGTTGCAAATTCAGAGCAGGATCTGGTATTCAACTAGTAGGTTTGTTTATGCACTACTGCACTGGTAAACCTGACAGCAACCAAACAAGAAAGGGGCAAACACAATGTACTTGCAGTTACCCTTAGTGACATCTTTAGTTAGGTGTTTCTGAATACTATTATGTACTTGCCATTTTTCAGCAAAGAGTTGTTTCCCTCAGCAACAGAGGAAGCATAAAGTCTGCTTCATTTGCAAAGCACTTGGAAGGTAAGAAATAATGATATCATCAACTCTGATTGTCCTCTTGTTTAACTTGCAAGAATCTACAATTGTTTTTAAAAGTAATTTCTTTCTGAAATGATTGAGGGAAAACTAAAAGCTGAATAACTGTGTTGTGTTCTGCTCCAGGGTGCCAAGGCATTCCTCATCTAACATGCCACGTTAATCTCCCAGAGTTGTGCAACACCTACACATCAGGACACCCTATAGACTCTACACAAGGGCCAATGTTTGGTGTCTGCACATACCAGGTGATAGTGCACACCTTGGTCTCCACCTGAATAGAAGTTCAGATTCAACTGACTCACCTTAATCTCAGAATCAGACATGAGCCAAATGAAATTACATATAGTAGATATAGATTGAGGGGAAAAAAAAAAAAAGACAAGTTTATGGCAAGTGTATCGAAGCTTCATGCATCTCATAAAACCTGTTTTCACTGTAAGACTCTCATAAATGTTCTTTGCAAGATCAATGTCTGATGGTGATCTATGCAATGAATCTTGACAAGGTGACAATTTGCATTTGTTAAAAGAATAGTGGACATTTTAGCTGGATGTCCTTTCCAGATATAGGTATAGAAAAGGTTATACTGTGATAGTAATGTGATAGGTTACAGGAGTATCCTTTGAGAAAAAGAAAGGTTAAGGCCAAGACAGGTGACAGGGAGCAGAAGAAAACAGAAATGAAAAGATTGTCAGACGTGTTTCATAAGTCTTCTGTTAGTAGCACTAACACTTCTGTTAGACAACACTATAATTTCTTTAAGACAAGCACAGAACCACAACCATTGCTTTGACATGGAGAAGTATATAGTCAGATTATTACCTTTCATGGGGACTACTGCTATTCCTTTTTATAGGTGAAATTAATAAAATATAAGTCTTAGAATTATTTTCAAAATTTTTCAGAACTTAGAAATTGATTCCAGGTTTAAAAAAAACAAAATGATACCCAATGATTAAAGCCTTTTCATTTCCACTACCTTTCTAAATCACAGTGTACCTCTGGAGAAAACAAACAAACCAACCAACCAAACCAAACAAAAACAATAACAAACCAACCAACTAAAAAAGTCCTATACAGACTTTTAGGACAGATATTAATATACTACAGTGAAGTCGCAGTACTATATCTGACTAAATGGACAACCTGTGTGCAGAATGAATTGTTTCCATAACTGGATCCTTAGGGAAGAACAAAAACCCAACTGCCTGCTATACAAACCAGTCATACTACTAGTTTTATTTTCTAGTCAGTGGATATATTTCCTTCCTTCCATGAGGATGGACCACATGATGAAAGGATATGCCTTGTTCTCAGCACTGAGCAGCTGCCTAATTAATTTAACTTTAATTTCTTCTTATGAGGAAGTGTCTGTCTGTCAGCAGTTACATCAGTATGTAGCCTGCTGCCAGAGGACAGAGCCAACAATGCAACTGAGAAAACACAGATGGTCAGTGGGCAGTTGTCATCCTTTCCCTGGCACTGTAGACAGGGAAGGGACTCTTTCTGAACTGGATACACTTAGCCTAGCTTGGGCATACTACCACGTGACGGAACAGTAGCCACTGGATGCCATTGTTTAAGACAGATGTCATCCATTCTGCTACCTTCCTGCTGATCTGCATGATGGGCACACTATGGCTCAAAGTTGAGAATAACACTTTCTTCACAATTACTACAATTTATTAATCCCCAAACACAACTACAGTTCATGAACCTTTACTTCTTCCATTTCACTCACACCATGTTTTATTCACTAGTAGGTTTTGCAGGATTTAAAATTTCCAGCATTTTCATTTTATTTTTCCACTCCTTAAACTGCAGGAAGTAAAACAACTGTGATGTCTTCATAGGATACAGAGTGCCCACTTACTTGGGGCTCCAGAAGGAGATTGATATTCCTGAATATTACCAAACTTCACTATCTAATTTATTATAGTAACATTTTATAAACACTGAAAAATCAAATTATTCACCTTTTATTACAATGCATGAGTAACTGTAACACAATGAAGTCAGTTCTCAGCATCTTTCCTGTCAGTTCTGGGGTAACTCAACAATTACTTCCACATCATTGCTTTTTCTTTACAAAGCCTTCAGGCCTATTGACATAATTATCACATGCTAAGTAAAAAAAAAAACAAAACAAAACAAAAACTCAGTACTTTAATGAATTCTACCTTCTGCCACCATGTTTACAGAAGATGAAGCTGCAGGAATCTGTGAAAGACTTTAGCACAGTAATTGCTAAGAGAGAGAAAAGTGTGACAGATCTAGGTTAATGCCCAATAACTAATTCTACAGCAATTGTTCTAACATATCTCAAAAGCCTAGATATGTTCTAACATATCTCAAAAAAGAGGGAAGGACTTATTTTGCTCATGAATGCAGAGTGGTTAAATTTCAGGATATTCTTCCTTCAAAGACACAGAGTGGAGAAACAGCTGAAACATGTATCTTCATCTGAAATTCAAACACAGCGAGCTACAAAAATGCTGTTCTCCAAAGCCTAGAAGCAAGCATATTTTCTAAATCTCATACACTAAGAGAATATTGATTAAAAATGAAAAAAAAAAATGTAATAAAATGGACCTTGAGGGATTTTATGCAGCTGAAATTTATTGGAGGGGAAAAAAAAATAAAATACAACAAAACAAAACCAAACCAAAACAACCAGAAAAAAAAAAAGAATATACTCACTTGCTAAGCATAGGCCAACTCGTGACTTCTCTTACACTCGTTTTTTTTTTTCCTTAGTTATGTTGGTTGCATGACCTGATGAATATTTCACCATTACATACTCTGATCCTGATATATCCTACTGTAAACTTGACCTTTTCTGTCCTTCTACTGAATCTATGTATTGTCTCGTCTCCTTTGCTCAGGCTTTCATCTGTTAAGGCTAGAAAGTACAGTTTTATTATCAATAGGTATGGCAGCTGACCTTAATTCTTGGTTTGGATCTTGTAGATCACTTAAAGCACACTCACAAAAAATTAAATAAATCATGAAAACCTTTAAAATTAATAAAAACAAAATAAATCTGCTTAATAAAAATTCTCATTTTCAACCTTTTTCATATATAAAGCTATTTTTAAAAAAGCTTGGTATCTCTGTATTTTCCAGACATTGTCTAGTACTGCAGAAAAGTATTTACAGTTCTCCAGAGTAAACAGGAAATACAGAAGTTCCATCAGAAGAGATAACAGAGAAGCAGAACTCATCAAAGATTTCATGATGAAATCCCACTTCTGAACAGATGAAATACCTTTCTTTCATATTCTTCGTTTCTCACACTACTTTTTTTTTTTTTAAATCTGGTCATTTTTTTCTTTTACTTCAGGACTTTCCATGCTCTAATTCTTCCTTGGTGGTTCAATCTTTTTCACTGCATTCAACTCATGTAGTTTCCTTCTATTCTACTAGCTCTTATGTAACAAAGAATTAAACAAAAGTTTTGATTTCTTTCAAATCTCAAATCATATGATCCAGCATTATTTAGCCACCTCTCAGTGTTGCAAAGGTCCCTATTTAACAAATCTAAGAGAGAGGTATTTATATACTATATAGTTCTAAATATAGCTTCTGTGTAGTTTTGTGGTAATCCATGGGCCAAGAATATTAGTGTCCTTTTCTTGCCTTCTATTTTCTGTTATTGTCTCAGTAAAAAAGAGCTTACTTCAGCTTCAGACTTTTAAGGAAAGGAAAGACAAACAAACAGAGTATTGGAAGAAACTGTAACAAAGGTCAGGTACCTCAGTTGTAAGTGGAATATGTAAACGGGTAACACCTTCTACATATGAAACACAACACAACTACTTTTCCATGTTACTTTGCTTTTCCATTGTCATTCATTCCTTTGTTTCTTTGCTTAAATCAACATGTATGCGCCAGGACCAGCAGTTTTAGAGCTCCTCTCACTTCTCTTGGTATTCAGAGGTAAACAGGAACAATTCTGTGTCTGCTATCTTCAATAAAGGATAACTGTTCTTCCTCAAAACTAGATTTTTTTTTTTCCTGACACAATCAGTAAATTCAGCTAACAGCTGAGAAACACGTTAGCATACACGAATGTAAGTATAACCTTATCTTAAATATCACAGGCATAAGCACTATAGTTGAACTTCTTGGATTTACAATTGCAGTTTTCAAGTGAAATATTATTATCTGCTCTTTTATGCTGTGCTAGCATATAGGACACACACGTCAATATTAGTTTCTTTTGATACAAGTATTAATGCAGAGAATTGTCTGTAGTGGTGGGCTGTGTTCCTATCATCACATTACTTATTTTATTGACTTTTGCAGCATAAAAAATGGAAGAAGTTGCATTTGTCACAGTAAGTTCAGTAATTTCTAGTAAAATCTAAGAATTCACTTCACAGTAAACCAGTCTCCTATGGCACATACTCTTATTTTTAATTTCTAACTGAGGTTGTTTTCTTGAATTAGGTATGTTAAGAAAATGGCTTAGTGCCATTTTTTTGTGCACTGAATGAAAGAGGAAATGCCACCCTTCAGGGACTCAGAAATTCTACAGCCACTGCAGAGGGGCCAGCATGAAAAAGCGTCTCCAGCTCCCATCCTTTTGCAGAGGTGAACATTAATCTTGCAAAGCCTTATGAGCCAGATCACAGCTGTAGGAATTTACTTCTGTGAAAGCTGCAATTAATTTAAAAAATGAAGATTCTTTCATACTCAAAAAAAAAACCCCCTTTTTTGCATCACTGTATAACCAGTAGATCTCATCCTGAAAGACTCAAGTTTTTAAGTGTGTATTTGTTAAACAACAAGGGTACTGGACTCAACAGCAAGGATGCCCCAGAAGCTTTGTGGTATGGAACCTGAGGTTAAAGAAACTTGTCACTTTTATTCTGGTGTTTGCCTTCAAAGTCCATTTGAATTTATTTTGAAGACAAAGGGATCTTGAAATATGAGTCAGAATCATCAGCTACATGTTTCTATACAAAATGAGTAAAACCAAAATAGTGCATGTGCCTGTGCTTCAAAACACAACTAGTCTTAATGTTGTACCCCCAAAAAGGAACATAACTAACTGCATTACCCCATTTCCAAATCTTATATGCAAATCCCAGAAAAGCTGATTAAGTGTATTATGGAGTTGTGCCAAACAGGGAGGAAACAAAGCTGGAAGGAATACACCAAACTGGGTGGGTGGTGGTTTAAAACCTGTATACAGATTGTAGCTGCTGTACTGTCCCTCCCAACATCACCAGCCTGCCCAGCCTCTGGCCTCAAATATTGTAGAATTTTAAAAATTTTACCAGAATCCTCATCAAGATCCCAACTTCAGAGTAGAAATATTCACTATCCGCTAAACTGAAAGCCTGGCTTTTAAGAATACAGAATTAGTATTTTTAAAGGATTATTTCTTTAGTTACAACTGAATATCGATACAGTCAATTTCTTTTATGACAAAAAGCGTGGTCTGTAAAGAAATGAGGTGGAAGAACAGCAAGAAGTCCAGAAGAAAAAAGAAAACCAAACCCAAAAGACTTTCACTAAGGAAAGCTTAATCTAGTTTTTAAGTGGGTGTAATTAATTCAGTCATTAATAAAAATACTCCATAACAAAGACCTCAAATGCTAGCAAAACCAGATTGTTTCCATTCTGAATCTCTCTTTTTATTTGTAAAGACTGGCATTACAATTGAAAAGGACTCAAAATGGAGTGATGTACACATCATTGGTGTTTCTTGATGCAATTGATGGAGTCCCTGAATGAATATTGCTTCAGCTTTGCTTTTAAAAAATAATTTAACAAGAAAATCTTCAACTCCACTATAGATCACAGGTGGCAGATATGAAAGAAAGAAAAGGAAAAGAAACCAAACCTACTGTCAAATTCATAACATATACATTGTTGGCTGATGACACTTGTTCCAGATGTACAATAAAGCCCACAACACTTTATTACTATGGATATAATTATTGTGAGTGTTTTTTCATGTTGATCAACTTGCTTCAGAAGGTTGTTCTTTTGATTGTTTTAAACTTGCATAATAAACATGCAATGAAACATTTCTTGTTAAAGTGTTTTTTGCAATCGTTTTGTTTTTATACAAAGATTTCATAAAGTTGCAGTGTTGTATCAGAGCATTACCAAAATAAGAGCAAAAGCTAGAGAGGAAGGTGAATGTGAAATGAACTGGATGAGACTAACCTAATCTTGTCCTGAGACACTCCAGTCTTATTAAAAAAATGTGCACAATCAAATCCCTTCCTCCAAAACCCATCAAACCCACAAAATAAATAGTAACTTGGAAGAAAGGGAAGACATAAAGAAAAATAAAATAAAATAAAATAAAATAAAATAAAATGATGTCATCATGCACTCATCTTCTGCATAGCTCAACCCACGTATAGTAAGGCACTATTTCCCCACAACTTAGTGTCCACAACAATCTTTGACAGTGCTCTGTGAACTACATATAGTTCCTTCCAGGATGATGAAATAAACAGACTGAGTGAGTGTTGCTACCATGTCACCCCATGTGTGATCTTCTAGACAAGGGCATCATCTGGCAGTTTTGGAAATAAGCTGTCTCAAGTCTCTTCTTATATGTGCATGTTATGTATAGGGATATCTTTTGTGTGTGCAAGTGGTTGGTTTGTTTTCTGGAGTTACTGTTACTTTTCATTGTTCTTTACTCCAGTGTTCTCAAAGCAAACACACAAGAAAATAAAAGCGCAGTTGGGTCATTAAAAACAGAGCTTTGGTGCTCCAAAAAGCACACAGCTTTGGGGATTTAGGAAATCTGTTAGACATTCCCAAAAGAGTTGGGAAACACATGGAAATATTTTCATCTGGAAATCCTCATCTCTGCTTAGTTGAGCTGGTCTTCATATTGTTTTCTGAAGCAATCACCAGCAGGGAAAAACTCCCAACAACGTTCTTGATACATTTTCCATACATAGGATTCCTAAAAGAAACACAGTTAAGTTTATTTAACTTGATTCAATTAGAAAGTACCAACCATAACTGCCCCCCCCCCCCCTTTTTATTTATATACTGCTTCACTTTCTTGATTCTGTGCACATCTGGTTGTATATAAATCTAAAAAATCATGTTAATAATCTTGATCAATTTAGAGTAGCTTTAGAGTCAAAAAGCACTAGTGAAACACATAGAAGATGACCAGGTAGTTTAGTTCTTACTGTGTATCCAACAGCACTGTAAAGCTCAATTAAAGCTGATCATGAGACAAATACCAGAGTAAGCAGAATATTGTCCAGCATAAAAATTTGACTAATTTTCTGCATCGGTCTCTTGAAAACATGCCTACACACAATACATAAACCAAAATGCCCTTTAAAGGTATTAGAAGAGCAATATTTTCTGAATAAGTGTTTTGGATTGTTTGGGTTTTTTTTTTTAATTTTTTTTTCAGGTAAGGCTCTGTCTCTAACATTAAAGGATATGCCAGTTTATTACCATTTTAATCATGCCACTTATATGTGCTTTTTCTTATACCAATTCCATGGTAGAAAGGACAGGTGTTAGACAAGTTATAGAATCATAGGTTGGAAAAGACCTTTAAGATCACAGAGGCCAACCATAAACACCACACTGACAAATCCACCACTAAACCATGTCCCTAGAAGTTACGTAGAAGAAAGCTCCAGGGGAAAACTTTTCTCACAGATTTAATTTTAAATATATGTACAAGACTTTTTATATGAATTTATCCAGGAATGTAGACATAGAAAATAATACATAGACAATAATAAAGAACAAAGATCTTTTAAAACGAATGAACAGGAAGAAATTAAAACTGCTGGTTTTATAGGATGCTTAAATATTCTGTTTCTCATTATTTTTGCTTGTAGTCTCTATATTTTATGAAAATAACAGGTCAAATAACACAATATAAATAGAAAGGACTACAGAATTGAAACGCAATCTAACATATGCATCCAAAGTTCTAATTGTTTAGAAGAATGATAAGTTACACACCATACAGAAAGCCATTCATTAGGATACATAGTTTTGCCAAGTCTGAATGATTTTGACTTTTTATTTTAGAATCAGTCTTGTTTAGTAACTGTTGACACCGATAAGATTTGTTCAACCTACCTGTCCTGTATGCTCTGTTTCATCTTTGTTAATAAGATACATCAGAAAAAACCTACAAGCAAAGAAGCTGCTATTATGAATGCAATATTTGGAAACATTAGACAACCCACAGAAGGATGGATATTTTTCATCAGGTACAGTGATAATGCTGTTTATGGACCCACAAGTTCCAGAGTTTTATTTATGATAATATTCCCAGACACATAAATACAGTTTCCTGACACTGCTGACTTTCACTCATTGTTCAGTGAATAGCATGCTAAAATACAAGAGATTCTGATTTACAGTAAATAGTAACTCAGTATAAAAGAAGATTTTCTAAGCTTTTCTGAACATCAACTTGGAGGTAGACAGAGAATAGCCATTGGAACTTTTGTTTTCCTCTTCCCACAGTAAATAAGAAATGCTGATGATTAAGATTGCTCCTATTGAAATTATACGTTAAGGATATTTTAGTAATGTATGTAATTCAAGAGAAAAGAACTTTAATCTAAAAAAAATTAATCTTTGAGTTTCGAGATGACTGACAGACATAGGTGGTGATTTCAGAGTTTTATTCATAATAGACATTCTCTCCAAATATATGTAAAAAATATAAAATATATGATCATGTACAAAACTAGTAAAAAAATTCCTTGGGATGGTGCACTTAAAATAAGTACTCTATACTATGTTATTTGTGTAGTAAGTTATTTCTGTAAACAGGAACAAAATCCTACACAATGGTTCTTTTAATTTATTTTGTTTGCACAACCTGGTTTTCAGGTGGAAGTTGGTTATAGGGATGTTTGACTTTACAGTCTCATTATTTTGTGCACATACAGTGATATTTTATAGACAAGAAGTCACAATCCATCCACTGCTTCATGCTGACAGAACTTGTATAAAATATTTTGGCACTGCATATTCATATATATTTGACAGGAGGGGAACAGTATGATACATGATGGTTGACCTGATAAATGTTTTTTTCCCAGATTAAAAAAGACAGAGTTGAGTGCTCACTGATGCTCTGCTTGTATTTTCCAAAGGTGGACTTGATGCCCTTGGTCTGACTCCTCCCCTCATTAGCTCCTCGTTACATTTCCCCTACCTCTCTGTCTCAGGTTCTCTTAGTCAGCCTTAGCATTCCACTCAAAATATTTTATCCAATGTAAGTTTTCCCTCTTTTGCCTTACTCCTTTGCTTGTGCACTCTCTCCAGGATAGGTCATACTGTTCCTCTGTACCTTACAGAACTCCACAGCAACATACTGAGTTCCTGGTTTCCACCTCCTAGCTCACACAATCTTGGTGTGTCACAACCAAGCTGGAAACAACATAATGAAGTTTGTTCATTCCTTGGTCCCATTCCTGCAGAATTATATACTCAGCATAACTGCACATCACAATCAAACAGTATTGGCTCTTATTTATGCAAGAGAGCTAACCAGATACTTGCAGAGGCTGCAAAGGTCACAAGTTAGCAAGGAGTTCATTTTTGCTATACTCACAAATAATTGGCCAAGTTGTGCTCCTGCAGTGTGTGTGTTTCAAAGCCATGGGGCACTGTATCAAAGTAGTCATTTCCTATTCCACAGATAAAGCACTTCGTCTAAAAGAAAGAATACATAGCACTTCAACACTATATATAACTGTACCCCCCTTTGAGAAAAGGCCAATAAGAGCGTATCAATTTTCTTGAAAATGGCAATGCATTATGTATAATATGTGCTGAACAAAAAAGTTTTTCTTTTAATGATTGGGACTGGAACCCTCAACCGAAACACTTGAATAGAAATTTAACTGCCATCAGAATAGCTTCTTACTGTTAAAAAAAATAAAAATAATTAAAAAAAAAAATCTTTGCCAGCTGTAAGTAAACAGGTATCAGGAGAAAGAATGGCATACAATGGTCAAAGCTGATTTTTTCCTTTAACACTGTTAAGCAGCACTCACTGTAACATATGACAATATTTACCTCAATGCCTGTTGTGCTTGTCCAGCTGAAACTGAATATGCCCAAAGTTTAGATTACAAAACACAGTAGGTTTGCAAGACTTTTCTGAGTTCTTATAGTCATACTTAAATGACAGCATAGAAAACCACCAAGTACAGGATACTTTAACTCATAGATAAACCAAAGATAATGACATCTGAGGTGAACCGTAACATGACAGTGTTAACAACTGCTGTTAGAAATCTCTGTCTTGAAGATCTAAAAGATTTAAGTAGCCAAAGACATGTAATTCATTATAATATACAGCAATGTACAAATATTTTTCTTCTTTACAAAAATGAAGATACAGGAATTAGTCTGTACTTTAAATAAAGTCATGAAAAACCAAGGTGTCAGGCTTTTTGTCTGAATTTTTGTTAACTTGTCACTGACAGAAAAAAAAAAGGCTATGTTTGATCTGGAGGTATTATAAAAAAATCATACTAAACACTGGTAAACGAATACAAAACGTGTTTAGAGCAGAATATCAGTTTAGATGACATAACCACGTGAATAGATGATGGTAGAGCAGTGGATATGGTTTATCTTGATTTCAATAAGGCATTTGACACTGTCTCCCACAGCATCCTTCTGGATAAACTGTGGCAGTGTGGTCTGCATGATCAGGTAGTGAGGTGGATTGGGAATTGGTTGAAGGAAAGAAGCCAGAGAACTGTGATCAATGGGATGGAGTCCAGCTGGAGGCCTGTAACTAGTGTGGTCCTACAGGGGTTGGTGCTGGGACCACTTCTGTTCAACACATTCATCAATGACCTGGATGAGGGCACAGAATGCACTGTCAGCAAGTCTGCTGATGATACCAAGCTGGGTGGAGTGGCTGACACAGCAGCAGTCTGTGCTGCCATCCAGCGAGACTTGGACAGGCTGGAAGGTTTGGCAGGAAGAAATTTAACGAAATTCCACAAGGGCAGGTGTAGAGTCTTGCACCTGGGAAAGAACAGCCCAGGTATCAGTATAGGTTGGGGACTGATCTGTTGGAAAGCAGCAAAGAGGAAAAGGATCTGGGGGTCCTGGCTGATGGGAAGCTGACCATTAGCCAGCAATGTGCTCTTGTGGCCAAGAGGGCCAATGCCATTCTGGGGTGTATCAGAAGGGGGTTGGCCAGTAGGTCTAGAGAGGTTTTCCTGCCCCTCTACTCTGCCCTGGTAAGGCTGCATTTGGAGTACTGTGTTGAGTTTTGGGCCCCACGGTTCAAGAGGGACATAGAATTACTTGAGAGAGTCCAGTGCAGAGCCACAAAGATGATGGAGTGGAGCATCTCTTTTATGAGGAAAGGCTGAGGCAGTTGGGTCTCTTCAGCTTGGAGAAAAGGAGACTGAGGGGTGACCTCATCAATGTTTATAAATACATAAAGGGTGAGTGTCAGGAGGATGGAGCCAGGCTCTTCTTGGTGATGCCTGATGACCGGACAAGGGGCAATGGGTGGAAGCTGAGGCATAGGAAGTTCCATGTAAACCTGAGAAGGAACTTTTTCACAGTGAGGGTGACAGAGCCTGGAACAGGCTGCCCAGGGGGGTTGTGGATTCTCCCTCTCTGGAGATATTCAAAACCCGCCTGGACATGTTCCTGTGTGATCTGGTATAGGTGATCCTGCTCTGGCATGATCATCCTGACTGGATGATCTTTTGAGGTCCCATTCTGTGATAACCTGGGTTTGTATCCCATGCAGCGAAATGCAAGGTAGCAACAGGCACCTGTCAAAGCACAGCGTACCTCTTTCACAGAAGGCAGCAAAGAATGGTAAATGCTATTAGAACCTGTGTGTTAGCAGAGTTTTCTCTTCATAAAATTGTCTAAAAAGAATTTTATTGGGTACTAAAAGAACTGGTTATTTAAGTTCTTTTATTTTAATAGATAAGAATAATGTCAGTTAAAATAAAATAGTTACTATTTCCATTGAACTGAGATGTGAGATTAGAACCTTATCCAGGACAATGTATGATCTTGAATTGTGTACAGAACTGTATTTTCCTCTTAGTTTAAAAAACTACCCACTATCTAGGTCACATTTTTATTGAAAACAGATAGTCATGAAACCTGAAAATAGGATATGGTTCAGCAATTGGATGTTCTTACCTCCATGTCTTCCTTAACTTGCTCTTGCTGATCTCTCAACTCACCAAAAGCATCAATAATTAAACCTAGGGTTTAAGTTAAAATGATAGTTAACGTTCACGAACAGAATTGTGACAAAGAGTATTTGGAAATCCAGGGATAAATCTGATGAAGAATATTAAATGAGAATCTTGTGCAGAAATAGCAGAAGCCAATCTACATTCCAAAGACCACAAAAACAACTCAATACATGAAGAAAAATGAGCAAGTTGAAGAAAAATGAGCAATTCAAAGAAAATGACTACCAGTAACATGGCTGGTGGTACCATTTGGAACTATAAAATGGGACAAGCAGACCTATATTCACAGTTCTCTAACCTTGATTCAGTACATGAAGACACATTTTACAGTGATAGAGACTTTACTACAGAAAGTACCGCAAGTTTAACAGAGTTCTGGGATTTATTACATGGCAGATGCAGAGAGACCCACAGCTCTGTGCATCCTCTCTCATTATGGGTGTCATGTAGTACAAGGTTCCACTGCCAGAGCTCTACAGAAATAAGGGGTCATTTCAGGGAGATGCAAAAAGAAGAAAAAAACACCACAGGCTCCTGTGGCTCAGATTATAAATTTGTTATGATTCACCCTACACTTACACCAATACAAACAAAAACTAACTCCACAGCCATTGACACTACTGTGATGGAAAACTGTACAATACCAGACGAAGATTATACTCAAAGCTTGACAGCTAAGGCCTCTATTCTTCAGTCACTCAAAAAATGAAGAAACAAACATCATGAGGCTATAAAAAAAAATTTAGCACCCTCCCCTAACCCTTTAAAAAACCCATTTCTTGAGTAAGAGTTACAAATAATTTACCACAAGCTCAGAATCACCTTCTAAACTTCCTTGTAGGAAGTAAGAAAGCATCCTTAGTGCTGCTAAAATTATCCTAAATTAGCTGTTAGGTGACAGAAAGCAATAAGGTATCACTGTTTTTAACAGCAACAGGACTAAGCAAAAATCAGGAATATAGTTCCATGTATTTGTGCAAACTTTATTAAAAGATGATCTTCTAGGCACTCCTGATAACCTTTTGAAGGTATAATATATAAAGATATAGGGCTTTACATACTTTAGGTAATAACATTAAACATCATTAATACAAACATAATAGAAAAAAGCCCCAACTTCCCAAAATTCAGTACCTACTATCCAGATTAAAAGAGAGAGCCACACAGTCTCTCACAGTTCCACTCAAATTCAAAAGCTAACCTGACGATAACTGACTTTCCACTGTCATTAACCAGGATATACTAAAGCTATTTCATATCAAGTACCTTTCTTTACTCTTTGACACTCTCCAGATAAGCAGGGATCATACCAGAGGGTTTTATGTAAGAAAAAATTAAGCCTCTTAAAGCTATGTTCCAATTTTCACACCATTACTATCAATATGAAGATCTGCTAGATAATCAAGAGCATTAGACAGTGGCAGAGGGGAACACTGACACTGACAGCACCCACTACTGATTTTGTCCACATAATCTCACACAGGGTTATGCTGAAAGACAGTTTTAAAGTACTCCACAAGATTTCACTTTCTAATCACTTCTCTTGCTGTTCATTTTCAGGAGGTTTTTAGAAAGGGTGACATGTAGTGACATGGGTATTCTCACAGCAAAGAGCTTTTATTGATTACCCTGATACAGTTAGAGCCTGTTGATTTTACAGAGACTAGGAAGAATAATGTATGGATAAAATCAAGCTGTGTGATTTACTATATAAAATTGTGCTTCATGATCTGCCCTGGTGTCCTGGTTGAATCTTACGTGTGTGATTACTATAGCACTAAGATCTTTGTACTGCTAAATAAATGCCTTCAGTCTCACCATAGGTTACAAACATGTACCTTGAATAATTGCAAGCAGGATGACAATCACAAAGAAGAAGAAAGTGATGTCAAAGATAATCCGATAGATTTCATATTCATCTCCTGCTGGATCCTCTATTTCATCACCAATGCCTCCACCTGCACGTACTCCAACATACATGTGAAACATGTAGCACTAGAAAACATAAAGCGATACAATATTTGTCTGCAGCTAAAAGTAAAACCATCCATTGTTGCAAATTCATTAATTGGTAGAAATGGTCTACAGACAACTATGCTATGTCCAGTCATCTTTTTCTTCTCTTTGAGGTTACGTATATTTCTGAGGGAGATGAAATGCTGCTCTGCAGCTGAAGACGCAGTATTTAATGTTCTGTCATTATGTAGCAGTTCAAAAAGATCAAAGGTTCAACTACCTTAAGCCCATCAAGACTCACATGCAATCATTTCAAGTGCTGCTCAAATAGGAAATACTGCTACTACCACAGCCATCTCCTTTTCCATTTTTCTAGCTCAAGAGTGAATGCCTTTCCACACCTTTGATGTTTCAAATAAAAACTTAAAAACAAAATTAAAACCTTTGAGAATGTTTGCATAGATGTCAGGCTAATGATGGAAAAAGTCTGTAAATATTGTGAAAAACTGTGAAACTGCGATGTGAAATGTATTATAATAGGTTTCCCAGTATGGTAATATGGGATCCTGACAATGCAAATTTTCCAGTTTATCATGTTATAATTTAATAGAAATTATAATATCATTCTGAGAGATCTGAGGCAGGGGATTCATTCTTTTTCTTTAAGTAGCTTTGCAAACTACAGGGCCAGAGTTCTCACTCCCTAGGGAACAAACAGTGATGAAAATAACCGTAACTAACTTCTAAAACCTCACCACACAAAAAATACTTTTATTTCTATGCCATACTTATCACTCAAATCCCCTACATAAGAAATTGAGACAATAGCATGCAACACTGAGTGAACAAACTCTGTAAAGAGTGGATTTGTCTTCCCAGTAACCTCTTTGTAGGCACTGGGGAGCTGGAGCTGTTCTTACAGTCCCCCTGACCCTGAAGCTTTCCCTTCTCCAGGCCAAACAAGTCAAATTCCCTAAGCCTCTCCTTCCAGGGGAAGTGTTCCAGCACTGACAATTTAGCAGCTCTCCACTGATTGATGCTCAAATTTATCTATGTCTTTCTTGTACTACATGTCCCAAACTGGATAAAAATGTAGACATAGTCATCTGCTTCCACAGTTTGTCTAATTGGGTTTTTAAATGGTGTAAATTTCCTGAAAGTTAATACTGGAAGTGAATATTGCATAATATACTGAAATATATTTAATTTTATATTACATGACTGCTTTTAGAAAGAAATTAACGGTAACACATCTTAGAAATGCTTCATGATTTAAGCTCTACCTACCATCCACAACTGCGAAGCCTGACACTGTCTCAGTAAGTGGTTCTGAGTGCAAGAGAGATTTCAGTAACAGAATTACCAATAGAAGGTAATCATAGTGATTCTTGCTAAGGGAAAATGATGGCTTTCCAAGCTTAAACAGGCATTTCAGTATCCAAATTACTTATAAAAGTCCTTGCCTATAACAGACTGTCCTCCTGAATGGCCTGTATAACTTCCTGATTCATAAGTACTGCCCTTTGGTTCAGTACTTGAATATCTCAGTATAATTTGATTTTAACTTAATAAAAAAAAAATCAGTGCTTCAGTACTGAAACTGACTTGGTTCAGCTTTACAGACTGTAGACATTTTAAATTTTTTGAGAAACTATAGCAAAAAATAGAATTACATTTCTTTAATTAATTTATAGATGTGTTTGTCTAGTTGTATCCAGGGTATATGTACTTGTAAGGAATGTTCATTTCACTTGTTCCTTTGTCTTTAACAATAGTCTTTCCTGTTGCTGGCTAATGATACAACTGAATGAATAAGAATTACAAGAAGGCCAGGGCAAAAATGTAACAATTTAAAGAAAATATGCAGAAAGCAAAATAATACTTACTGTTAGCATATCATCACATTTCATGTCTGGCATGTCACCATCTTCACTCTTGTTGTAGAACTTGCGAAAAAAATTGAATGCCACTACTGTATATAAATATACTACTACTGCCAGTAATCCCACTGTGAGGACAAGCTGGAAGACAAAATTATAGAGTGGATATAACACCACCATGGAATTATGCTATACAATTTTCCTTGCAAAAAGAGAAAAAAATAACAATCTGTATGTACTAGCAGAAGGAAAACTTTAATTTTTCTCTGTCTCTTTGCATAGCTTTGGTAATACATCAGCATATTTTCATGTAAAGATTGTGTATTTCACTGGTTTTAATTTGAAGGGAAAGTATGCTTCAGAAACACAATAACAGAGAGAATTCTTGAAAAATCTAGTGGTAACATAAATCAAGCAATCCAGTAGAATCATATAAAACCCACACAATCAGACAAAAATATCTGAGTTTACTGCCCAATAGTAATAAACTCCTAGTTAATATCACCTGTGATACAATTGCAATATAGTTTTCTACGAATTTAATATTGAAACAATTTTGTTTACATCTGTGAAATCACATATAAGCCAAACTGTTCCTAATATTTTAATACCTACCTCATAGAAGCAGCAACAAATACTCCAATGCTCAAGTGCAGCATCATTAAAATTTTGCCCTGAGCTTTATGGAAAGCAGCTGGAAATCAACTGCAAATTGATATTTCACTTGCATAGCTGCCTGACCTAAAAAGTTCCTTATCCTAAATAATGTTTCATTACTTCAGAGATAAATTGCTATAACTTCAGGACTATTTTTAAAAGTTAGAATACTGCACTTCTATTTTAGGTGCAGAGTGATTTTTTTTTTTGCCTTTTTTGTTCTTTTAAGCAATCAGAATTAAGATTTTTTTAAATTATGTTCTTTAAAGGGCAAAGAATGTTGATGTCTCTAACTTTTCAAGACACATTTTTTGTTTCACAAATAAAAATTGTTTGCCACGTACATTAAAACAAATAATATTTTGTCAAGCTGAGTTCATACTTCTTCTATATGTCATGTGCTTCACTAGCTATTTTGAAATATAAACTGTATACTTTTAAATGAATATTCCTTAAAAAATGTTGACAAGGACAGTGCATTTGAAGGCAGAATTAAATTAAATCCATCATCCTTTGCATTTATAAAAAAATCATTGCTAGTGATTTTATGTTTCTCTAGTATCAAACTTGCTTATAACAAAAGAGAATAAAGCTAAAAAGCCTGAAAAGCATCTTGTTAGTGATAAATTTTGAAATGGCACTTGCCTCCCAACTTCCTACGGCATATAAAGCACCTACATCATATAAAGTCAGAACTGAAGTGCCATCTTACTACAACAGTACATTGGTATACACAACAGAGAACTTTGTTACAATTCCCAGCCCACTTGATTATGAATTATATTAGCTGCTTTGCTGGATCATCTTCTAAACAAACCAAAGATTGTGTTTTTATCATTAAAAATTGTTTACAAAGGTCCTTTGAACTAGGAAGGCCATCAGACTTTGGGAACACTAAGTCTCAGCTTACATTAATTACCATTCCTACAACAGATATCAGTAGATGAAAAGCCTTAATTAATTTCTTTACGTAAGTCAGAAATGCAATTTCAGATTTTACAACTTTAAGAAAAGATTTCTTATCATCAAAGAGCTGAATTTCTCAAAGAATCCTCTAAAAGAAAGAGTAACTGGGTCTCAAATGGACTTTTCTTTAGATGAGTTTTGAAAAAAATTTAACAGCAACCTTATGACACAGTTGCTCATAACAGATCAAGACAGTCGTACATCCTAGTTACATTTTCTTCTGTTTATAAATTCCATCAGCTACCTTCCCCAATGATCCAAGTTCTAAACTTCACGATGAAAGAATAATTTTGTTGCCAATCTGCAGAGCAGCTGAATTAAGTCATGAAGTGATTTTTCCCCTGTAGTCATAAAGTAAAAAAGCTGAAAGGAGATGACAATACCTGTTTTCCATTGTGGGTCACTGATGACAGGATAGTTCGCAATGTCTTGAATCCCATTGCAATGTCAAGGAGATGAGCAGCAAAGAAAAAATTGTTGTAATGGCCAAGGACTGACATGGTCATGTACCAAGCTAGGTAAAGGAAAGACTAACAGAGAAAACAAGTGCATCACAAAATAAAACTCATGGCTATTATCCTTAACTTAATTCAAAATACTAAGGAAAGGCAGAAACTGCTTAAATGTGCTTTTCTTCAAATAGAGAAGGTTTGGGTTTTTTAAAATAAATCTTGCTTGTTATCTTTGAGAATTTTCTCTTAGTGAAAAACTATTAAATTAGCAAATATAGAGTTCACAAGACACAGTCAAAATTGACATATTCTAAATTGTAATTTGTAACAAGTAATTTTGAAATTTCTAAACTCTTATTTGTTAATATTTCTAATGTAAAAAGTTTTTCTGATTTACATTTTTTTTTTATGGTCTTCTAAATAATTATGTGAAAATACTGAAGCCCTAAGGTGGTGATGACAAATGAAAGCACTCTGTAAGCAACAAAAGGAATGTTATAATTAATTTGAACGACTAAAATTACTATTTAATCAGATAAGTATTATTAAGTAGTCTAGCTAAACTATTACTACAAATGTTAATTTAATATTTTTCTCTATCATTTAATTTTTATTGGACTTAAAGACAAGTACATATTTATAAGAGTAACTACAGTCTCTCCCTAAGGAAAAAATCCCGAACAAGCTCTAACTTTTTAAAGATCATGCTCGCTGTAGACATGGAGACTTATTTTTCCACTCTTCTCAACTGAAGTCAGATTACATTTCCATTCTCAAGTAGTCCTAGTTCCACAATTTTGTTCCCCAACCCTTTTTGCCACTAGTAAAATAAACTGAGATAGTCAAGCGATAATCATAATTGCTAATAGTCATACTGTTGTGGTTTAAGGGCGAACAGACTAAGTTGGGGTGGACAATTGGTAACCCTAGGACCCTGAGGAGTCAGAGGGCAGCTGCTATTCCCTCCCCTTCCCTGCTCCATATAATAAGCAGACCAGAGGTTTGGCAGGGCGGGGGGGGGCAGCATCTCAACAGGGCTGTGCCTGACTCCACCTATGCCACGTGATCCATCACCATCCAAGAGCAAGTTTCATATATAGTTCTGTATCCTTCTTCCCTTAATGTTCCTTTTTCTGCTTTTGTCCTGTTATTCATTAAATTTGTTGTAGTCTTAACTTTCAATCTTGGGTGAGGCATTTTTCTTTTTCCTTATACCCCTTCTTAATCTCCCCTGGGAGGGAAGGGGGAAAGGGGGCTAATCCCGCTCTGTGTTTCATGTGGGCTTGCCCTCAGTCTTAAGCAGAGACACATATGATGCATGAGTTCTTAAACTGCAAGGTATTTAAACAGTTAGTCTTATTTATAATTTCTTTTTTGCTTGTTTTTAATGACTCATTTTTTCAAATTATTAAAATTATCAGACTCATTCTGTGTCACATCCTACTATCAGTTTCAGTTTTCAATTTTAGCAATTCCACATACTTTAACTGCACTGATATGACTGTGCTCCAGGAATATTCAAGTGTTCATGAAGCTCATGCACAGTATGAAAAATGGCAATTAGAATTTATATAGTCAGTTTTCAAATTCTACAGTGCAGAGCTTGTTTATTGCTCCTGAATAAAGCATATCAGAAAGGAGGTGGGAATCAGCTGAGGTTCTATGGACTAATAGCTATTTAACTGGGAAAAGACTTTGGCAATGTCTTTTTAAGCTTCCAAGATTTTCTTCATCTATGTAGTAAATTCAATATAATCCAGAGTATTTCATACTTACCTTTGAAGCACTTTGGGTTAACAAGTGTATATTACTTTTTAGAAGGTGAATATATACGTGCATATATATCTACTGATAAACTTACATTATCAGTGAAAACAACTCCTAATTTCCACATCTGATACTTAACATCAATGGAATTTAGCCTGTAAAAAAAAAATAAATACATTATATTTTATGTCAAAACACAACACGAAAATATGTATCACAATCTATAGGGAGTGTATTGTCACAAACACAGGAGACAACAGCTCATCTATTTCTCCAAAAGCTGAAATATATCAGAACCTTATGCTAATTCATACTTTTACTCTAGAATTGACCTGTCCAAAAAAAAAAAAGGCAGAAAAACAAATTAATAAATACTTGTTTGGATTCCTTAGACCAAATGTTTATTTATGTCTACAATGTTATCATATATATAGAAGTGAAATGAACTGTCTTTATAATCCATGGAAAAAAAGAGGTTTGTTTGGTGTCTTCTGTTTTGGGGTTGGGTTTTTTTGTTGTTTGTTGTTGTTGTTTGTTTGTTTGCTTATATAGAATCATAGAATTGTCAGGGTTGGAAGGGACCTTAAAGAACATCTAGTTCCAACTCTCCTAACAATGGCAGGGACACCTCCCACTAGAGAAGGTTGTTCAGAGCCCCATCCAGCCTGGTCTTAAAAACTTCCAAGGATGGGTCCTCCACCACCTCTCTGGGCAACCTGTTCCAGTGTCTCACCACCCTCATGGTGAAGAAATTCTTCCTAATGTCTAACCTGAATCAACCTCTCTCTAGTTTTAATCCATTCCCTCCAGTCCTATCACTGCCTGACAGCCTAAAAAGTCCCTCCCCAGCTTTCTTGTAGGCCCCCTTCAGATACTGCAAGGCCACAACAAGGTCTCCCCGGAGCCTTCTTTTCTCCAGGCTGAACAATCCCAACTCTCTCAGTCAGTATTCATAGGCATAGGAGAGGTGCTCCAGCCCCTTGATCATCCTCGTGGCCTTTCTCTGGACATGTTCCAGCACATCCATATCCCTCTTGCAACAGGGGTTCCAGAACTGGATGCAGTACTCCAGGTGAGGTCTCACGAGAGTGGAGTAGAGGGGGAGAATGCAACTCATCTAAGTCTAAAGTCTAAATGCAACTCGTCTAAAGCAGCTGTCAAAAGTCAGAGAATTTGCACTTCAGGATGCTAATTTTTTACCATTATACCTTGGCCAATACAAATAGATGACATTGAAGACAAAGTGAGGTGAAATACGTCTCAGAACTTATCCCCCTTGCTTTTCCCTATCAAGAATAAATGTGAATGAAAGAGAAATGTACATTTTTAAAGAATGAGAGTTGATCACAGTTTATTAGGGACATCAGTGGTACAGTCAGCAGTTAGTTTTGCTTCATCATTCCCTCACAGTACACAGCAACTCTGTATAAACTAAAGCCTAAGGTTTCACCTGAGTTTCTTCTATGGTGACTCAGGCCATAGTCAGTGGGTGACATTTATTGTCTGATTAGGATTGCAGGGATAATACAAACTACATACATTAGAGAAATAAAAGCTACAAGATTTAAAAGGAATACCTTGATCAAGTAGCTCAAATACTGGAGAACAGCACTTAAAGGATAAAGGGACTGAGAGGCAATCCTCACTGTAACACCCCTGATAAATAACTTTCATCTTTATGTTTTTCATCCTATTATTTCAAATAAACTTCATTCATGCTGCAGCTAGTTTAACATCATCCACCTCAGAAAGGGAATTTATTCAATGGAAAACCAATGCATAGGCTCAATCCCAGTGTGTAAATTTTAACTGTCTTTTCTATGTAATCTATAGTAAAGCTCCAACTTCATCCTCCTCCTTTGTTGGCTATATTTAAATAATACTGCATTATATAAAAATAATTATTTAAATATACAATTATAAATTTAAATATATATCTACATTTTAAAAATACTCAAAACTGCATCCATAAGCTGAATGATTCTTCCAGAGTTAAAAAAATAACAGTGCACTAAGGATTTTTTTAATTCAGTGTTATCAGTGGAATATGGGTAGGAGTTTCTGAAGGAGTATGGACTGGAACATCTCTCTTATGAGGAAAGGGTGAGAGCTCTGGGAAAGAAGACTGTTTAGCCTGGAAAAGAGAAGACTGAGAGGAAATCTTATTAATGTTTATAAATATCTGAAGGGT
Organism: Chloroceryle amazona; assembly: GCA_027560015.1. Classification (NCBI taxonomy): domain Eukaryota; kingdom Metazoa; phylum Chordata; class Aves; order Coraciiformes; family Cerylidae; genus Chloroceryle; species Chloroceryle amazona. The sequence goes on along the minus strand of JANHFX010016978.1, from coordinate 38,045 downwards.
GGGTGTCAAGTAGAAGGGCCCAGTCTCTTTTCTGTTGTGCCATGTGATAAGAGGTAATGGTAACAAGGTGAAACACAGAAAGTTCCACTTCAACATGAGGAAAAACTTCTTCACTGTGAAAGTGACAGAGCACTTGAACAGGCTGCCCAGAGAGGTTCTGTCGTCTCCTTCTCTAGAGACGTACAAGACCCATCTGGATCTGTTCCTGTGTGGCCTGCTCTAGGTGTTCCTGCGCTGGCAGGGGGGTTGGACTCGATGATCTCCAGAGGTCCCTTCCAACCCCTACCATTCTATGATTCTATGATCATTTGCAAGTAGGGAGCTCCAAGTCCCTTGTAGAAACATAGATGGAAGGGAATTCCACGTTACTTCCCCATAGGAAAGGGAAGAAACAGTAGGAGCTAGAGGTCAAGGAAACAGAAGAGAAACCTTTTCAATTTGTATTCAAACTGAAAATCCTACATGCTGCATTTCCCTTCCATGTTGAGAGAGGATCTGGTCTGGGCCACCTCCTGCTGGCACATGTGGAAGCAGAGGCACTAGAGCTGGGATCTGCACCAGGTCACATCATTCTCCATTTTTTTTTTCCTAAAAGGGCTGTAGTAAGGGTTCAACTCCAGTCCTTCTTCCACCTCTCTCTTCATTGCATTATAAATATATTTCAAATGTTGAATCTGAAATATGCCTAAGGTTTAGTAGCTTCATTAGTGTTCATTTTTGAAACTGGTAAAAAGCAGGTACATGTACTTCCTGAAGCATATGAACTTTATGCAAATGGTTCTGTGAATTTCTGTCATAGCTGTTTATTTTCCCACAGCATATTCATCTGTTACAAGTATAGAAAGCTTTCTCCAAGGAAAACATGAAAAAGGTTGGTGTTTTGGTTTTGGTTTTATTTTTATTTTGGGTTGGTTTGTTTGTTTTGGTTTGTTTAATGTATGTAACATGGAGTAGACATTAGAGATATAATAAAAACCTGACACCTTCAGGTCTCATTTTGCAATTAAGTGTTTCATCAGCCTTCTCCAACTGCTTCATTCTGGTGGGTTTTTTTCAAGAGTATTCAGAGAAACATTATTTCAACTTTCTTCCCAAATATGAGTCATGAGCACACAGGAAAGAGAAAGTAGTTTCATTTTAATTTTATGTCAATAAAAACCCCAAAACAATTAATTAATAAAAACCGAACAATTTTTCTCAATTTAAGCATGGGCCCTACTATAATCCAGCAGCAAAACAGTAGGTAAGAACATAGCCTGGAAAGTATTTCTGTCACAATATGAAAATTTATCTATTACCGCAGTGCCACAGGGGTCACATCTGGGCCTTCACACTGCACCTGACTGATTGTTTAGGTCGACTTCAGGTTTATTTATCCATCTTTACAAAAGAAGAATTATCAAGTTCCATCTTTACAAAAACAACCCTTGGTTCAATGCAGTTCTATTCTACCAGTGGTCCCACTGTCTACCTCATAGAATCCTTGCAATCCCATTGCTAAAATGTTGCTTTTAAAGAAAGCTATATATAAACCTTATAATGCAATCTCTGTAGCATTAAAAGTCCATCTGTTAAAATAATTCTAGCTATATGAATATTTTTTTCTTTGTAACACAGAGCTGGAAAAAACATTTTTGCAGTGCTTTACAAAAACTGAAGAAGGAAGATGAATTCAATTACTCTGAATGAGCAGGGGCCTTTTTTCAGGTCTGTCTTCAAGACTATAGTCAAATACACAGTTTAGGGAAAACAAATTATAAAAAGAAGAATATGAAGACTAATGATCCATTTTCCTAGATTTTACTGGTCACTATCACTTAATTTTTTTCTATCATTTCTTTATGATCAAAACACACAATGTCAGTTTTTCCCATTCTTTCCAGCTGAGCTGAACTGAGAGAACTATGAAAAGGAGTTTCAGTCCCTCTGTAATGACAGTATCAAAACAGTGGAAATGTGATGCATTCAAGCATCTGTACACTAAACTAAATTTTCATGCATAAAAAACAGTGGAGTTCTACACATGCGTTGTTTTTAATGAAATAAATTCACTATGTCTGCCCAAAGAGGTTGTGGAGTCTCCTTTACAGACTTTCAAAGCCTGCCTGTATATGTTCCTGTGTGGCCTGATCTGGCAGGGGGGGTTGGACTCTATGATCTCCTGAGGTCCCTTCCAACCCCTACTATTCTATGTCATTGAGCTTAAGAATTAGGATCTATCTTAAACAGCTACATATAAAAGAGCAACAAGAAAATTCAAAGCTGAATGATGAACTTCAATGCCTGTTATTAACTTACAAAATGTCCCAAAACAAAACCAATCAAAAAAACCCCAAAAATCCAAGCAAAAACCAATCACACAAGCAAATGAGAAGCAAATGCTTACACAGCAGATAAGGAGCTATCCTTCTTTGGTTTCTTCTTTTCTCGAGCGTCACTAAAATCGAGAGCAGCTTTGTCCATTCCTAGTAACTCGCTGATCCTGTCACGGCCATAGAACTCACCATATTTATCCATGACCTAAAGTTAGAAGGAATATTCAAGAGAATCAGTTGAGTAGACCAGCTGTTTTTTAGCCTGGTTTCTGAAGACAAGAATTTTAACATACATGATCTTTTTCATTTTTGGTTTGTTGTTTTGTTGTTTTGGTTTTTTTTTTACATCTGTCTATCATATCAGTCAGTAATTTTTTTTTTCTTTTTTCCAGCTCAATTGCAATCACTTTTCACTAGAGGGAAGAGTTGGGTGTCAAAGGTAAGATGTTACTATTCATTTAATGAAAACAGTAAGAGCAAAGCAACCCAGCAGAAGGAGAATAACTAAATCAATATCATCAGTGACAAAAAATAGACTGTGAGGTCACACAGGAGAGATATGTTTTGAATATTGTAGCTATATGAAAAGCTCTGATTAAAATATGATTTCTCAAAGAGAGTTTTTGACCCTTCCTAGTTATTCATTTTAAGGTAAACATAAACAAATAAATAGACCCAACACATAAAGGGGTTTTTAAATAACCTGAACATCTTGATTGGGAATTATGGATTTTTTTTTTCTTTCTTAAGGGAAAGTAGTTCACACTGAAATAAGTAATGAAAATGTCCTCACTTATTAACTACCTGCATTGCATAATTTTATAATCTTGGTTTTGTTAGCTAATAATGCAATGAAACTATAATACACATAGAATATGTACAAATCAAAATATATTGACTGGAGAGTTACATTCTGTTGAATTTTTCAGTGAATTCAAACTATTCCCCCATCTCTTTCTTACAAAATACGAACGTTTCCTAAGAAACTTCTCTGGAAATGAATAGTTACTTGCTCTCATTTTCCCTGAACACACAGCTCCTTCCTAAATACTAATATTATCTGTGTGTTCTCATTTTCAAAAGAATACTCTACAAAACAGAAAATTTTGGGTAACAAGATGATAATCCTACAGGTAAGGTGGTATTTTACCATCTTTCTAATATGCAATGCTTTAAATCATTAATGATTCCCCCCTGCCCCAGATTTTTAGACACAAGCTTGCTTTGTCACATGCCTGAAAACAGTGCTTCATGACCATAGGTCATTCACTAGACTAGGGATTTAAGTATATTTATATACAAATATATATAAAAGAAAATTTCTCTGCAAAATATTTTATTTGAAGGTACTTAAATCTATTCAAATCAGTTCCTCAGCTCGGCCCAAGATAACGTACCAATCCTTCCACACAATTTTAAACCATGCACCTTTCCTTTGCATAGGAACCTTCCTTAACCTACTACACTGATGGAAGTAATACAGTTTTCTTTCTTGAGCACTCTGTGCAAGCTACTCGCTCTTCTTTGTTTTGAGAGATAGAAATATGTATCTGACAACTTCAAATATGAAAAAAAATACCTCCAACAATGATATTAATACACAACTCAAAGCATTTTTAATAGGCTGACCTAAAACTGTTCTAAAGCATAAAAGCTACCAGTATTTCACAGAATCACAGAATCATTTAGGTTGGAAAAGACCCATGGGATCATCGTGTCCAACCTTTTACCCTACTCTATAAGTTCGCCCCTAGACCATATCCCCCAACACTACATCTGAGCAATTCTTAAACACATCCAGGGATGGTGATTCAACCACCTCCCTGGGCAGCCTATTCCAGTACCCACCACTCTTTCTATGAAGAATTTTTTCCTAGTGTCTAGTCTAAACCTACCTTGTTTCATCTTGAAGCCATTCCCTCTGGTTCTATTACTAATTACGTGAGAGAAGAGACCAGCACCAACCTCTCTATAATATCCTTTCAGGTAGCTGTAGAGAGTGAAGAGGTCTCCCCTCAGCCTCCTCTTCCTCAAACTAAACAGACCTAGCTCCTTCAAACAGTCCTCATATGATTTATTCTCCAGTCCCTTGACCAGCTTCGTTGCCCTCCTCTGCACCCACTCCAGCACCTCAATATCCTTCTTGTACCGAGGTGCCCAGAACTGGACACAGTACTCAAGGTGAAGCCTCACCAGTGCTGAGTACAGGGGGACAATCACCTCCCTACTTCTGCTGGTCACACCATTTCTAATACAAACCAGGATGCCGCTGGCCTTCTTTGCCACCTGGGCACACTGCTGCCTCATATTCATTCGCTTTTCAGTTAGAACTCCTTTAAAAAAACATGGTTCCAAAAGTATTGCATTTTCTAAAAGATTGGCGTTAAATGGTGTGAATGAGGGGTAAATTTGGTCCAACAATATAAACACACTGTTTTTTTTCAGTTGTGACCATATTATTCTTGCTGCAAGCTATGATATGTACATGGAACTTATTTTCTAAGAGCAAGCTGAGAAAACATTTGAGATAATGATTTTAAGATATGAACTTCAACAGTCTTTGCTTATGGAGGACTATTTTTGAGAAAGAGAGACTGTCAGGTTATGTGATGAAAGCTCATCTGCACACCACAATGGACCACAGAGAGACAAAGGTCAGGGAAGAGTCCATCTAGCCCCAGACACATCACAGGAGCGATCAGCTCATTAAAGACCAGAGTCCTCATGCCTAGAGTAGCACGGGGGCAGGCAGGAACCTAAATAACAGACTCCCAGAGTATGGACACTAGGCCTGCGTTCTCCCAAGGCTTTCCCAGGAAAGCCTCAGCCTGTGTCCAGGCATCAAATCCATCAAGACGAGGCACTGGGAGTAGTTATTCAGATTGTCTTTTAGACTAAGAGGGTTACTGCCAAGGGATATAAGATACATTACGGGATGGCAAGGGAAGAGTATTTGAGGATTGCACAGAAATTATTTGATATCATAGGGAGGAAGCAAAGGTGGGAAAAAAAGGATTTAGGTGATTTAGGGAGGCACAAGTGTGGGAAAATAGAGTGGTAAGAGATAAAAGAGAACAGACACATGTATATAGTTTGCTGGTCAGTATAGCTACCTGACTATCTCTTCTGCCTAAATATCCCAATCTGTCGTCATATTAAATTCCATTCTAACTCTCTCCCAAGGGATACTCTATTATTTGTGAATGGAGGCAAATACATAATTACACATGGACAAAGCAAGTTACATATGTTGCAATATACATAAAAGTGTATGCAGAAATTCTCCACAGAATTTCACTCATGTATCTGAATTTCTGTTTTATACGGCAAGCTCTCTGTAGAAAAAGTTTGGAATAAAACTATCCAAACCACAAAAATAAAGTAGTTGTAAGCACGAGGTGAGGGATTCACTGTATTTTTAAATGGTAAATATGGAAATCTACACTAAATCAGACTTTTGCTTCAAAGACATGTAGTCCACATTTCCTTAAACATTAAAATAAAAATGCATTAAAACTGTATTTTAACTGATATATATTTAAAAATAAGCCTTACCTTTCTTTTCACAAATTTGTCCCAATAGTTATTTGGAAAAGACCTGAAAAACACAGGTAATATTACCTTTTAGACATTCACAAGAGGATGCTGCAGTTACTAACACATCATAAAAATTACATACTGAGTGTGTTTCTAAGAGGCTCTTTGCTCCAGCTAGTCATTTGTGAAGTCACTGGAATGAGAGCTGTTTAATGGCATTCAGCCTAACATGTTCACGTGGCTGGGCAAGAGCAGCACAGCTGATGCCTGCAGACAGAGTTCTAAAGCAGTTGGATCACACAGTCCCACTAGGCAGAGAGTCAGGACTTTAAATATGTTCCCAAAGGAGAGCCTTCAAGAGATACTAAAAGGATACAAAGCACAGTTCACTATTGAACTGACAGCAGTACACAATCATCACTGTGCTTGCCAAAAGAAAATAATAGTCTTTGTTTCTTTTATGGAACAGAAATAATTTGAAAGCAAAAACCTAGAATGAATAAGATTAAAAAGTAATAGTAAGCATTAGCATAACAGGTGCCTGAAATATTTTGTATATAGTTGCTAGATTTATCTAGCAAATTTATCCCTCGCAATTGTTTAGCTCAGACAAGCTGGATGATCAACTCTGTAATTGTGGAGATTGAAGAATAATTGCTTGCAAAACTATAAAGAGACAGAGAGGTAAAAACTCACTGAGTGTTGATTACAAGTCTATCCCACTGTCCCTTAATATCGTCTTCTGATGGCTGTTCAGTTATATAGAGCCCATCAAATTCCAATTTCCTTGCCACTTCCTTTTCTCTCTTGAAAATAACCAGCGGAACCTGCAGTTGAAAAAATATCAGGGATTATTTAAAATGTACTGACATGTCTGCATATTCTCTAGAAAATATGGTTGTTACAAAAAATTAAGTATGAAGACTGAACAAAGCAAAAATAATATTAAAAAAAATTAAAAGGCTTGAAAATTGCACATAACACCACAAAGGTATAGACGCACAGGGACCAGGTCATTCAGATCATATAAAAACAGTGTACCACATAGTTGTAAAAAGGTGGCCAAAACCCCTAAAAAGGTGTCCTTCAAATAAAAACACTTCTTCAGTGCTATGGAGCTATTAGAGATAGTCAAGTGAATGAGATAAGTAAAAATATTTTTTTAATGCTTAGAAATTCTAGTTCCAAAATATTAATTTAGGATCACACTCTTGGATTGCATCTTGATATCCAGAGGTGTTAGAGGTTGCCTTTCATTTGTTAAAGAATTCCTGAGGTTTCACAGTAGGAAGCAAAGTGGTTTCACAGCAGAGAGCAGAGAAAGACTGGAAGCAGTAAAAAGAAAAATTTTAAATCACATTCACATTCCATATACTTGATTTATGCTCTGTAGTTCTCTGCCAGCGGCTGAAACAGCTGATCTGGAAGGATCAGACTTTAACCTCAACTCTCTTTCATCATCTGGATGACATTCAGAAGTACATTCTGAGAAGGCAGATGTAACTAGTGGTCCCAATGGAGTGGATTTTTCTTAGAAATCTGTTACCAACAAAGCAAAACACACTACTCTTCCCTGGAATTATCCCACAGGTCCACAAAATTCTGCCACCCTGTATTACCCACCTTCATTGTATTGCTAGTCAAGACTGGACATACGTATACTGAAATAGTAATAATACAAATTACTGTACTGAAGCACCATTGCAGTTGCATTAGATACAATAACTATAGTTCCAATCTTATTTTCAGACAGCTAATTGAGAAAAAAAACAGTGGATTTCAAGCAGAACAATCTCCAGAAGAAAACGTATCATACATACACCTGCAGCTATGAAGATTTTTAATTTTGAAAGCAGTATATCTCCAAAGACAGAGACTGAAGCTGCCTTTGATTGGAAAGAAGGCAATTCATTATGGCAAATAAATATAGTTTGAAAAAACAATGTGAGAAAGGAGCATAAAAAGTCACATTGGGACAAAAAAAAAAGCTATGAGGTGGGAGAAGAGGACATCTCAAAAGCCAGAAATCTAAGCTTTAATGCTGCATGCCAACCAGTGAAAAAGAAAAATTTGCTTTAATATTGACATACAGAGGCACCTAAGGTTGAGATTAAAATCAACCACTTAATGAAGTACAACTACAAGTGCAGATTGTGTATTTTTAGCAAAGAAAAAATAAAACTATTATGTATTAAAAGATAAAAAGAAACATATCAAGGACCACAAATAAGGTTAATATAGAACTAATTGTATGGACAAATGAGCAGCCATACTGGGACACAGAAAAGGTCCACTTAAATTTCGAACTATCTTGCACTTTGACCTGTAGTGTTTGCCTTGGAAGGACTGTAAAAACAGGGGAATTACATCACCAGATATATTCCTCCCAGCTCCAGAGATTTATGGCATTTGGCATTTGGTCTTCCTAAACCAGAAGCAGCATTTTGCCAATAAAGGTGGTATCATTATTTCTGACATCCCTAATAGAGATCTTCTGCAAGATATTCTTTTAAAAGATTCTTTAAGTTTCTGTCAAAACACTTCCATCAGAGTGTGTATAAAAAGCAGGTGTTGTCTCTAGCCACAGCATGCAGTAGTAGTAGTCCAAAATGCTGCATCTTTTCAAATGACCCAGATGACAGACTAGTAACACAGACCCTGTCACCTAGCTTCCTCTGGCTGTGTACATTCACAGCTTGTCTTTGAAAGTCACAACCAGCTTCTGATATGGGTTACTGCTTTAATTGCTGGTTGGTGTGGTAACGGTGCAAATGCTAATCTTATGATTCTGTGTCAGTACAGCAAATCAGACTGTGGCTTGTAAATTTCTGAATTCACACATGACCTAACAAACAACTTCTGTATAGGTTATACTAACAGAATAGTGTTTCGTCCAATTTATACCATTCAGTGGATAAAAATGTTGGGAGCTAGAAGAAAAAAATCAACATTAAGTTTTTCTTACTTTCAAACAGTAATACCCTATGATGCAGAAGAATGAGATGACTGTGTGTAGGATGGCCAAAATTCGCAACGTGGGCTCCATGTAGCCACTGCTTTCTTCCAGGACATAATGCACTGCAATGACCCTCTCGTCATCGATTTCCAGGCTGTTCAGCTTAGTACTTTCACCAGCAGATACCACAGGAATTTCTTTTTCTTCTGTCACAGCAGAGGTGGAGACCTGTTTAAATCACTTAATCTTAGCATTGCAGCTGTATTCCTTTGACAGGAAATTTAGACATCTACAAGGTAAGTAGTATAACTGAAAACAATGATACCAAGGACAATATAATTCATAGAATCATAGAATGTTAGGAGTTAGAAGAGACCTCTAGAGATCATCAAGTCCAATCCCCCTGCCAAAGCAGGATCACCTATGGCACATCACACAGGAACACATCCAGACAGGTTTTGAAAGTCTCTAGAGAAGGTGACTCCACAACCTCTCTGGGCAGCCTGTTCCAGTGCTCCATCACCCTCAAAGGAAAGAAGATTCTCCTCAGGGTGAGGTGGAACCTTCTATACTCAAGTTTATACCCATTGTTTCTTGTCCTGTTGCTGGGCACTACAGGAAAGAGATTGGCTCCTTCCATTTGACACCGACCCTTCAGATATTTATAGACATTAATAAGGTCCCCTCTCAGTCTTCTCCTCTTAAGACTAAACAGCCTCAGTTCCCTCAGCCTTTCTTCACAAGGGAGATGCTCAAGTCCTTTAATCATCCTCTTAGCTCTCCGTTGGACTCTTTCCGGTGGATCCCTGCCTCTCAAATTGGGGAGCCCAGAACTGGACCAGTATTCCAGGTGTGGTCTCACCAGGGCAGAGTAGAGGGGGAGAAGAACCTCCTTACACCTGCTGGACACAGTTTTCTTAATGCACCCCAGGATGCCATTGGCCTTTCTGTCTACAAGGGCACATCGCTGTTCCATGGATAACTTGCTCGAGGTCTTTCTCCATTGTGCTGCTTTCCAGCAAGGCGAATCCTAACCTGTACCAATACCTTGTGCTATTCCTCCCCAGTTATGAGGAAAGATTTTTTCGCATTAAAACATCCACAGAAAATGCCTCCTTTCATCATGTGACACCAATCTGTGACAGTGTGCATTTTCTTTATTTTTTCATGTAGCAGATTTGGGCCATGGCAAATTCAGGAAAGAACATAGCTCTCTCAGAAAAATTCCAGTCAACTCACAGCATTCCCACATGTAGCTTTTATCAGCAGGGCTCTACTAGAAACTGATTTAAGTCTAGAATTATCTTAACAATACTAGAAGTCTTGACAAATATCACTGATATTCTAGGCAGTTTAAGACAATGTGACTTCTTGCTGTACACATCTGAATGTTTTTCAGCATACAACTTGAAAAGTAGCATTTTGATGAGTTTACCTTATAGAAAAGCAGGATGAAGTTGATAGCAAAAGCAACAAACAATGCCAACATTCTCATGTTGTAGAAGTTTCGTGCAAAATAATTCTGAAAATAGAGATGGAACATAAATACACTTTGCCTAATAAGATACCACAGTCATTACAAGGTTGTTGCATGGGTTATTTTTTGCTTCTTTCCCCTATGGACATTTGTAATAGTATTATAAACAGAAAAAAAAAAAAAAAAAGGGAAAAAAAAAGAAATAATAGAACATTTTGAATGGTGTATTGTACAAAACCTCTCCTACTCTTTTGTACAATAATGGATAAAGGACCTTTCGTTTCACTCTGTGCAGAAAGAGATGAAGGATTTCTAATTGCCTCTTACATGTTTTTTTATCACTCAATGCTCTTAGAGACAACACTGAGGCATCACAATGTAATAGTAATGCAAGAGTACTACAGAAATCTCTATCTTCCCTGTACCTCAATATTCTTCCATATGGCAAACTTACTTTCAGTAAGATTAAAAAAAAAAAAAAAAAAAAGTCTGCATATAAGTTTATTTTAAACCTTTTTCTATTCCAAAATCAATTGCATTTTTACCAGATCAGCAAAAAGTTCATCTGCAACCTAAGTACCATGAGTAGGAAGCTCCTCTCACATAATGATGCTATTAAATGGATTGCAGAAATGTACTTTTTCCCTTCCTGAAAATTCACAAACCTTTCTAGCAGACATTTTGAATGCTTTAACTCTCAAATATGCTTTAACTCTCACATGGGAATTCCTCCATTTTTCATCACTAAACGTAGATGATTATTAATGAATTATTAAATTAGACTATAAGAAGAAAAAATAAATTAAATTTGCCTAACTGCTGTCTTTACATTGGTAGAATAATATGTGGCACACATCCCTGTCAAAAGCTAAACACATTGTCTAGAGGGCAGCTTACAAGAAGCTTTTGTTGATATGCAATGATTTTCTTCCAGAAAGCTGATTCCTGAACTTCTGGTTCTCCGTATCGGTGAGTATGAAGTTGTCTTAACTTCTGTTTCCCTTTGTCTTCCTTGGCTTTCTCTTCTTTTTCTCCATCTTCTCCTCTTAGGACACAAACAAAGACAAAATAATGTGTCAAGTTAATAAAAATGCTAAGCAAAAAAATTAAACCACAGACTGAAAGAAGCCTTTGCATCTCTTCATGAGGCTCAAGTAGTCATGACTCATGCAGTTCACACATATGAACAACAAGGAGACGTATCCTTCTTCAGCCTGAAGTCCTGGCACAGGTGCCAGTCTGGTTAAGTCTACAGATAATTAAACTTGCTGGTTTGGCACCCTGAAGTGAGGATGCTAACTGGTAGAGGCAGGAGATTAAGAATCAGCCAACCTTATTATCTGAGGGATTGCTGTATAATTGTGCAGCTAATAGTTGCAGTGACAAATGTCAGCAAACTGACAGCTGTATGTCTGTATGACTGTCTATGTGCTCCCCTCCAACATCATGCATTGGAAACTTGAACTATCTGGTTCCCACAAAGGTTGCAGAAAACTTTGGTTCTTGCATTTTCAAGCCAAACCTCAAGTTTTAAATTCTGTGGTTTTGCCCACCTGAGGAATTCATAAGTACCCACTCCAAGAGGAGATAGGAATAAGACAGCATTCAGTGTGTGATTATCACAATCCAGCCCAATTACAGGAAGTCATAGCTAGTGGGCTACCTTCTCCAAACACATGAGCTAAGAAACTGTGAATTATCTTAGAAGTTAAATTGACATGACAGTATGACAATGAAAGGATCACTGAAGTCCATCTGAAGCCAAACCAGAGTGAGATGCAACTTATATTATTAATTTCTCTGTACAAACAGAATACCTGATGTCCTAAGCTGCTTCTCTTACTAGAATACATTCAACAAACTTCCAGTTAAAATTTCCATTGAAAGTTTGTCTTATGTTAGGACAAGCTTCAGAGCAGCTAATAGTGCTAGGTACTGCACCCCTCATGGAGAATACAGGGACTACTGCAACTCACACAAGCAGAGCAATCAACAGTGAAGTGACATTCAGAAGTCAGCAAGATTCTCCTTCACAACGCTATATTGTCTAAGTGAAATTTGCTGTACTGATTAGAAAGAAGAAGTTTTGTTACTGGTAAGTGTTTGTCATCCCAGGACTCCAATAAGGATAGAGCTTGAGATTAAGGGACCCACTTAGACTTTTGACAGTGACATATCAGCTACAGGAAGTGTACGTGTATCAGAATTATACATATATCGGGAGCCATAAAATACAGGGATGGAGTGCCATATTTTTTACCAGTTAGAACCAAGCACATGCTTTGCTTTCCACTAGTTTCATTGTAAACTAATTTCATTAACATTAGATTGTAACATATCTTAAAATATTAGAATGATCATTTATCAAATGCTAACACTTGTTTTTAGAAACATCTGGGAGTACTGAGTAACACATTAAAATTATATTGGAATACTAAGGTTGTTCAAAATACAAATATCTCACAACAGGTCACAGCAAATGGGAGGGGCAAAATAGATTCAGTCTCTACCACTGATGGATAACAAGTCTCTGGAACCCAGGTGATCATATCATTTTTCCAAGCGATTTTCTTATAGCTTTCAGTCTTGCCAAGGAAAACTTAATACATCAAGCACATTCTAAAAGAAACTAAATCGACGTTAGAACAGATGATGCTAGAAGGGGGAAATCCATTCTCTGTGTGGTGCTATTTACATGGTGTTCCCATGCAAATGTGCATGGATGTGGTAGAGGATGGTTAAAAAAAAATCCTAACTGTGGAACGTGAATGGACACAAATTTAATGACAAAGGAGTAAGCATAAATCAAGTTGCTTTTTCAGTTAAATAAATGATATTTGGTAGGATTGGAGGTTAAGGTAATACCTACTCTGCTTTTTCAGGTTCAGATTTTGTTTCCTCCTTCTCTTCTTTTTCATCTTCTTTCACCTGCTCCTACAAAAAGACAGATTAAGAAAAGTGTCTGAATTCTATTAGTTTAGAGGATACACAGAGTGCAGCATGTTAGTTGTTGGATTTTTTTAACAGTTAAAACCCTGAGAGGTGATCCTTCAATTTACATTAATGAAGATACATTTTAAAACTGAATTAAAGGCAAACCACAACACTTTGTACTTAACCATTTACTTCAGAGAAAACTATGAGAATTCAAGAGAGAGTAAACACCAGAAATTATATGTGATTCCTTAAAAAACATGTCACAAAGCCCAGAAAAACATAGTTGCAAGTTTTGTCTCAAGGTTACACTTAACATATGAAAGAGAGAAACATACAATAGAAATAAAAGATACAGTTACCTGGATTTTTTCCTGCACCTGAGGCATGGGAGCTAAGGATGGAGTGCTCAGTAAATCACTCAAACCAGCATTTGGATTGTGAGGGATCAACTTATACTGTCCACCTTCTCGTTTCAAATCCAAACCAAATATATCTGAGAGTAGATCACTCTCCTCTGATAAAGTTCTCAGATCTGTCAAGTCTTCTGTAGGTAAGGCAGCTTCTGTTGGCTTCCTTTCCCCCTCTTCTCCTTCCCCACGCACTTCATCCTGAGTGGGATCTGGCATATTAGCTAACAGTTCAGCCACCTTGATTTTCTTTGCTCCTTCTACTAGGCTTCCTCCAAGCAGCAAACTGTATATGATGCGAAAGAAACCCCGAATGACACTACAAGCAAAATGTAGTAAGCCCATCAAAATGCTCCAATAGGAAGAAAACAAAGCCATGACCATGTCCTTCATGGTCATTTTCTTCACTCTTTTCATCTGTTTCTTTAGGCTCTTCATGCTGAGCATTTTCATAATAGTCATTAAATTATACTTGAGAGCTACTAATGCTGACTTCATGGTCACGAGAGAAAAGAAACCCATTCTAGGATCCTGTTCCTCAGGCTTATCTTTCTCATTCTCCTCTTTATTTGCTGACCTTTCATTCAGATCTGACTCAGAGATCTGGGCAGCCAGTTGCATTTCAAAGATGGTATCCTCACAGAAATTAACAAAAAGCTCCATCTTTTCTTTCTCCCCGCCTTCATTTACAACATCAAATATAAATTGTCTCTTTGACTCCTTTACCTGAGGTTTCTCCCACTGAGTCCGACTTGACTCGCTTATTTCAAAATAAACTCGTTCAATGCGCTTTGCACTGCCCATAATTTCTATGCGTCCAAGGAAAGGCTGAAAGTAATTCAGCACACTCTCTGACAATTCAAGAAAAGTTTGCAAGCGGGTATCGTGGGGCATGTGTTCTGACAGGTTGGTCAGGAGAACAGCAACATTGAATCCAATGTCTTTGGCAGGTTCATGGAATCGTTTCACAAACTCCTCATAGTCCAAAGTCTCATTCTCATCTGTTTCAGCACATGATAGCAGAAACTCAGTTTCAGACTGGGTGTAATGCTTATGGCTTTCCATCGCTTTGTGAAAATCCCTCTTTGAAATTATTCCTTTACCATCAGGGTCATATTCTTTGAATGCATCAGAGGAAGTCAAATCCTTCAATTTTAAGAACATATCAAAAAACTTCAGAATCATCTCTACGTTGTTGGACGATTCCACAAGCATATCAACCATCTGCTTGCCAATAGTTCCATTCACAACATTACCTAGATGTGATGACATGAAGTTAGAGATACTGATGGTAACAAATGTTTGCAAAGTGTATAATAATGACTAAGGAAATAATCAAACTGTAAGAATGATAAACTATTGGCTAACACACATAAGAAAGCTAGCTGCAAAATCAGATATCTTTTCCTAGTAACACTGCCATAAGGCTCACAAAAAAAGTGACTATTTGCCATTAAAGAAAGGAAAAGCTACCAAGTCCTACAGAGAGACATGTTACATTTTAAATAATACTAAATATGAGGCAGCATACTATGAAGTTTGCTGTAATGCATCGCAGGCAGAGCTAGGGTCACTTTAGTTAAAATGAGTAGCTAAGTAGGTTTACTTAGGAAGCACAGTCTACAATACTAAGAATTGACATTGCTTTTCAGTGACCTTCTATGAGCAAAGCAGTAGCAATTTTCACTACACTGCAATCTATGTTGCATTTATTGCCCTCCAGCAAAAAGGAAAAATAGATCTTTGGACCGTCCATATATATGCGTGGTTAGTCTAGCACTAGAAGCACTTATACAATACCATAAAGGAGCTCAAAAAGTAGTAGTATTTCTTGACAATAATCACATTCTCTGGGGAATCATAATTTTACATCCTAGCTACAAAATCACCTTGAACCTAGTCACTATACAAATCAAAGTCTGCTCTTTATGGCTAAGATCACTAGGAAAATAAATGCAGTATAGTAAATGTGTTAATTAAATGATTGATAAATGGTTTAGTTACTAAAATTTAGGACTCCAACATTAATAATAATAATTAAAAAAAATGCTTTTCACTAAGTCAAAAGAGTTCATAGCAAAAAGGTAAAATTTCTGCTAGAGCTGGATTTTACACATGACTAACATTCAGAATTAATATAAACTACATTAACTACACTATATAAATCTCCTATTCAGTTTAAGCCCTAACAACTCTTCTCATAATTGTGACATGAAAATTAAAAGTCCAAAGGAAAATGGAGCATTATTTCTCACATGAAGAAAGGAAAATTCCTTGCTAGAACAATTCTGAAAGAGGATTTCAAATTAAATTTTGAATACCTTCCAGCATAGACAGCAACATGACAACCATATCCTTCTGAAGATCCATTAATTCCTTCAGTAATTCAATTTGACTGGAATCCTAAAAAATGAACACAATATATATAATATCTATTCACTTCTTTGAGATAATGTACATACATATTTCATCCTGTAAAAAATAAGACTTAGAAATTAAGGAGCTAGTACTGTCAAAGCTGGTAATACTTTGAAAATATATTTAATTTCTTGATTCCTTACAGTACATTTACAGGATCAAACATTTGCACAACCATCTGTTTAGAAGACAATTTAATAAAGACAAAGTGAAAACGGAAGGTGATGAAATAAAATAAAGCAATAACTGGATATGTCAGTCTCACAGATGATGCCTCTGTAATGGTTCATGTCAGCTAAAATATTCTTGCTGTTGGTGTAATCAAGTTTACAGCTATGAAGGCTTGTAAAAACAATGGCAGCATCACATAGAGCTCAAAGTACAACAGGATTCAAAGTGAGTGATTCCATTATAGGCCACTGAATCTATTTTGGGGGAGAAAGAAAAGTTGAAATAAAATTCCAACATATTTATTAATAAAGTTCAATTAGCGTATCCTTAAAAAGGCATGAAGTGATTCTTCTATTTAGCTTTCATCTCATTTGGCTTATCAGGTTTACTATTTCACTTGTCAGTGATTTCAAGCTGGAGTCTGAGTCAATTTATTCAATTACTTAATTTCTTAGTTCATTGTTAAATCCTGCCATTGATAAGGCATACTTGAGCATTGCTGGACCAGTACAACAAACTCAAGGTACTTTATGGCAATTTGGATCTTGGATTGAAAACGGCACAGATTGGAAATAATTAAGATATTTAATTGTTTTTTCTTGTAGTTTTTCAATACAAATCTTACTTCAAAAACTGCTTACTACCTGGAAGTTTGTTCATTTAGATGTAGAAAATTTTACTTGCATTTTCTGCCTTACAGAGGTTTCTTTAGAAGTCTTACCCATATCACCTCGTTGCTTCCTAGAACAAGACTAGAGAAGGAAAAAACAAAACAAAACAAAACAAACAAAAACACAAACAAAAGCAAACAAAAGCAAACAAAAGCAAACAAAAGCAAACAAAAGCAAACAAAAGCAAACAAAAGCAAACAAAA